>UXUI01007156.1:54337-93415 GCA_900576705.1 Enterobius vermicularis | reverse complement strand
AAAAAAAAAAAAAGAAGGAAGGAAAAAGACGTGGGTTGACGAAAAGAAGTATACAAAATGACCATTTGCTTGTATAAAGATGTGTTCTTTGGTGCGATTTACTAAAACTTGGCATTTAGTGGTTTCACCTTTTGCTCTAATATAGCTTTTAGAATATCTAAAAGAAGGCGACAAAAACGACGACCAAGACAAACCTACGATCATTTATTTGTTCGCTGAGTACGGAAAAACAAGCAGTGATTTTCCGCTTTTGAACAATTGACTAGAACTGCTATGGAATACAGAGCCGTTAGTTTTTCTGGTTTTATCGGGTTTTTGTTTTTATGCCAGACAACCTTCTTCTGCTTTGATAATTCTTCTGTAAAAGATTTACAGAATTTAGGATGATTATAGCTTAATATGGTTTTCAAAAATACTTCTTACTGTTTAATTTTTTAGGCTAGTTGATGAACAAAAAGGAGACGCCAAATAGATTCTAAAGGAAAGGGAAACAAAAGGATTGCTTTTGAAAAATAATTTACGCGTAGATTAATCTGTAAAGTTGTGGTGGGCAAAAATTAAAGTAGTTAAGTGTCGATAAATACCTGTTGGTCTACTTAAATTGTTGATAAATATACTAGATTGAAATTGGTTGGTTATTTTTTGTTGAACAGAATTTATAACGGTATAAGAACATAATGCTTCTGAATAGTTCAATGAAATCAACGTTCGGTAGCGCACCGAGTGTATCAACAACCTGCATTGAGGTAAGATACTGATCCTGATTCATATATTTTTCAAATTAATAAGGGTAGTTGTATTTGTATGCACAGTTTAGGCTTTTACTTCTTTTTTGCATTTATCAAATTCTTATCATAATAATTTGATAGTGTAAAGGTTAATGAACTATGCATCAATAAGCCTCTAGCTAAGCAATTTCTTTGCACATTTGTTATATAACAGTTATTTTAAATAGATTATGTTAAACGCTAAATATATAGCAGAATAATGTAAAAAAAAAAAGGAATGAAAGTTTTGAACGTGCTTGTAAAATCTATTTTTTAATGGTTTGCTTTAATAAAAAACTGATTGTGTGCTGATATTGGTCGCTTATATTTTTCTGCGTATATTCATCCTTTTTTTTGCACCTAAAAACAGTTTGTTTTGGTAGAATAGCAGTTAGTACGATATGGATAAAAGTTTCCCTTTCATTTTTTCACATAAAATTCTATATTACATAATTTAGAGACGACTGGGTGCAATGACTTTTTCAAATCCAAGGTTGGATACTTACATTAGCAGCAGTCCATCCTCTGGGTGTGTTGGTCAAGCTATTTCCAATTTTCTTTAGTAAATTAGTCAAGTGCTAAACAAAAGGTTAATGGTAAAAAATCTGGTTTTTTTTCCTTCTGTTTTAAAAAAAAGATGAACATGAAGAAACTGAGCACCAACATTTGAGTAACTATTACTGTGGTTTTATCTGTTACTACATTTAGTGATCAAATTCAATGTCCGAAAGTGATCATGGAACGACGTATTTGTTTGCAGAAACTGTTGGTGACACTCTATGACAGCTACAGTAAACGTGCACTGTAAAATACGACTAACAATTACCGATAACAGCAAAAACTGTTTATAATTTTAACACTAAGTTTTTTAGCTTTTGAAAAATTTAGGACATTTTAAAAAATAATATCTTACTTTTAGTGCAAAGACTATTTAGTGTAAAAATTAATCCTACAATTTTTAGTTGTAGCTAATGACCATTAATTGTACAAGTGGTGAACACCACAATCAAGATATCTAAAAAATGACAATTTGAAAATGGATAGCTGTTAATTATTGATGAAAATTTAGGCCGTTAAACATTTTTGGCACTGAAAGATTATAAAAATACTTGGATTTTCTTTTTTTTTTATTTGGTTTAATAGAATTTGGATACATAAAATTTTTGGTCTGTTGAGGCTAGTGATTTTGTTTTATTATTCTAAGCTCAACAGCCTATCAAAATTTCGTTACTTTTTTTCGAATTTTTAAAATTTACTGCACTATTACCGTAATTTGCTTTTTCAAGTAGTTTAGCCTAAAAAAAATTTAAAGGCTGAAAAATAGCTGTTATCATCAGCTTTAAATAAGCAAAAAAAGTTGTCTATGTCGAAGCTTTTTTTAGTACGGACAGCGAATCTGTAACCGATATTTCACAAACTTCAGATTGCTCTCAAAGAAATGCAAATTTTTTGCTGCAAGAAAAACTGTCTAAACTTGGTAAGCAAAAAAATGTTTTCTTTTCATTTTTTATGAAATATGACAAATTTTTTGGGTTACATTTGTTAGCTATAATTTTTTAAGATAAAAATTACTGCAGCTTGTAGCAGTTTTTGGCCGCAATCGTTTTTACTTTTGTTTGATTCAATTTGGGGTGCAGTATAAAACTTAATTCTATCTAAGGTAATGGCAACTTGTTATGATCTATTTATCAAATGTTTTTTTTTCTTTTTTTTGTTTACAGATCTCGTAGAACTACGAAAACTATTACATAACCTAAAGCGAAACCTGGAATATGTAAACGTCAAACTAATCAAAGCGGTAAAACAAAGAACTCATCAAATGAATGCACAAGAAGCTAAATGTAATATCGTAACTGCACTGTTACAGGCAATATCGGAAAAAAAGTGTAATATAATCACTTTTTTTGCATATATCATTTTTTGTTTTCGGCTAAGCAATTTGTTATGATAATTAAGACAAAAAATCTACTCACTTTTATGATTGCAACAACTAATACAGCTCAAATTTTTAATTTAGTAATTGCATTCGGCACTATTTTTGAAGATCATTCTTGCATCTTTATCTGATCATAGTCTTTCAACAAAACCGCAATTGATATTCCACAAAAAAACCTTAATTTTGGAAAATTTTGTTTCTAACGTCAGTTTTAACATGGATATGGCTCAGGAGCATTCGCATTTTTATCTCTGTAGTGTACAGTGTACAATAAATTTAAGTGTCTACCTAAAAAAAAAAGTTTTAACAAATTTAAAAATGATTTTTTTTTAAGCAGAAAGTTTATGTAAATAAAAAAATTGAATTAAAAAAAATTTTTTTTTGCAACTTTCAATTGATGAGTTAACATTTTAATTACTCAGGTGATGTTATTTAAAAACATTCCTGGCTTAAAAGAGTTGTTTTTTTGGATTGTAAAAAATGCATTAGATTTTAATAATTAGATAATTTTATGAATTTTAACCGCATTGTCAACTGATATTTATGATAAATCAAAGTATAACAGTCTCAAAACTTCAATTAAAAAGTAAAACGTAGCTCACTAGTCTTTTACTCTTAAAAGCAATTGCATTTTATGGTCACTTTTGTGTTCTCTCAATGAATCAAATAAACGATTTTCAGATGAACATACAAAACTTCATTTTGCATTATATCCACCAAAAATAGAATCTCATTTTCAATACTGGTTGGATACGATGAAAGCCGTGGCTAAGTTGCCTGGTGGATTCCCGAGTCATTTTCGTGCTCAGGTATACATTATTTTTTGAAACGACTAGACTTAAGTTAACCGCCATTTTTTTTAAAACAAAGTGTCGTTGTAACTTAGCATTAAAAATTGTGGAATCTTCGTCACTTACGTGTATTTCAAGACAACAGATTATAGTCGTAAATGAGAAAATAAGAAACTCTTTTATTGGTTTTAATCTAAAAATTTCAATCTTAGTTTTGTATGTATCAGTGAAAATAAATATATTGTATTTAAATAATTGCAACTACTTTATTCTGCCTTTTTAAATTTTAAGCTTTGGTTATCGTTGGCCGACCATTACATTACTGCTGCAGAAATTGACTGGATCTCGGTATGTCGAGCTGCGTTTAACAGCAGAATTAATCGAGATGATGATCGCCTAACACTCGAGTTTATAAAAGTAGGTTTTAGATTGCTTTTTCAAAAGCTTTAATTTTCACACATGTTATCGAGAACTGTTTGTTCTGTTGTAACAACAAACTAAATGCATTTTGTAAAATTAACGTGGGGTTGTTGCAGGGTTTACATCTTGCTGGATGGTCTACAGTGCAGGATGAAGCAAAAGAGATACATTTAAAACGTGCGATTCTCGGCTATGCTCGGTACAATAAATCTGTTGGTTACTCGCAGGGTTTGAACATCATTGCCGCACTAGTATCTGAAGTAGTAAACTTCAAGGAGGAACCGACCCTCAAAGTAGTGTATCAGAAAAACTGAAGAAGCAAAACCTTGTTCTTTTTGAAACTTTTTAATTGTTGCTCATACTTTTCTTGTCACCATCGTTCGTACTCTATCAAATTTGCAAAAGAAACAGATGAAGTTTCTCTTTTTCGAGCAATTTAGCTATTTTCAGATTTTGATTTTTCTGCTTGAATCTGTTCTGCCAGACGGGTACTTTGATCAAAGTTTAAGAGCATTATCTGTTGACATAACCGTATTGCGCCTTTTACTTCAACAAGTGCTTCCACAAGTTGCTTCACACTTAGAAAAACTTAGGAAGAAGTCGAGTAAGAAGTTTTGAAACTGTTTCAAAAAATTAAAGCTTACTTCTTTTATGAAACCTTTAGTTGTCTAAGTATTTGTAATTACCTATTATTGAATTGATGAGTGTTTGAATATTTTCTGTACTGCCTAATATATTTCAACAAGTGACGTCATTTTCAAGTGAAACTTTTTTTTTTTTCAGAGACCTCCTACGATCCGCCATTGGACAATGTACTGTCCTTACAGTGGTTTCTTACTCTGTTTTCGACTTGCTTATCCAAAGACTGTGTAGCTCGAATTATAGACGCGATAATGCTAGAGGGCTCCGAGTTTATTCTCAAAACTTCGCTAATTATATGGGCTAAATTTAGCAGGTAAGCAGTATAAAAATTACTTTTTAAATACAGCTGTAGAATTTTATCATTTGTTTAGGTCGCTTTTGAGCTGACTGTCACCGAAAAATTGTCTGTTGCTTCATGAGGTTGTTTTTTTCTTTGGGAGAGGGGGGTATAACGTTTTCTTACTGCTATATTGTCGATTATTTATAAAGTTGGAAGACTAGAATTAAGAAAGGAAGCCAAGGTCAAGTTTTCAATAATCTAGTTATTGACAGGACAAAAATATATAATCTAGTAAACCAGGTTAATGAAAAAAATAGGTTTTATCAACTCACGGATACGATAAAAATACCTCAAGTATGGGTAATTAAACCTTATCTAGCAAAGTTTAGAACAAAAGCTCGCGGTGTTGATGACTATACATAATATAACAGTTCTAGGTCAAGTGAAGTAATCAATTTAAGTCAAAGTTGAAGGAGGTAGTAATGATAAGAAATAACAAATAATAATGCACAAAAGCTATTAAACAGCCCTGTGGGGATACGAGAAAGTACAAAAGTTCTTTGAGAGACTTTTATATAATTTATCACTGTGGCGAATCTGTAAAATGACCTCCCCCTTAGGTTTGACGCCTTTCAATCCCGCTTCTTGCGACAGGGGAGCAGGAAGCAGAAATTTTGGTTGTATAACCCAGAAGCTTTCAAGCTATGGTAATAAAGCAGTAATGTGCGTTTTTTCAAAAAAATGGCAAATTTAAACGGTTTATCTGAATTTCTTCAAAAACTCAACGTAAATTTTTTTACTTGATTATCAAAGTAGTTTTTCGCGTTCTAGAATGTAGTAAAGTTGAAGTGGTTAGAAGAGAAAACAGGAAAAAATTGTGCTTTCAGGAAATTGGTGCACATACAATCGGCGGAAGAATTTTATTGTATGATGGAAATACAGTGCAAAATGATGATGCAAATGACTTCTGCAGAAATTGACAGTTTTGTTCATGTATGTTGTGCTCTTTTTCTTCTTTTGCGTATTAATAGGTTATTCCTAAATTTGTTCATTAGTGATTGTAAATATTTTATAGTTGAACTTTTAATCGTCTTAATTTTTTCTGATTGAGGAGTTCTTCACAACTGCAAAGGAAGTTCAAAGGCCTTTGTACATTAAAAAAAAAACCTTTTTGGAAAGTTCTTTAAACTATGCATACTGCGGCAGTAATTCAATCTGTAACACTGTAACAATACCCAAGTGTCGCCTGTGCAAGTATCTTAGCTGCAACGTTACCTCTGCTTAGCATTAAAAGAAGTGAAAATAAAACGCAGCTAAGCTAGCTGTTTGATCACATTTTTCTACTTTTTGTCCTCCGCATAATTCCTCAACAGCAGTTCTTTAATTCATAAGCTTCTTTTAACTTGATCTGAAAAATCACGACGTTTGAGGGTACTTTGTAATGTACAAGAAATGTTCTTACAAATGTTTCAGCTTTCTCCTTTCAACGGTAGTTTACACGAGAAACGAGCTTTAAACAAAAATGTTGAGTGCATGACGCTTTTTTACTTTATATTTGCTTTTTACAATTTTTGCGTCAAAGGAACATATCTTTTTTTTTAGGATATATATGCTTTGTGTGAATTGCCGTTGCCATCAATAGCACACCTTCGGGAAAGCGTTATGTGGAATATTCGGCCTTTATCGTCACCATTTCCTTCGTTAAGTAAAAGACGTGCCTTTTCTCTATTTGACACTAACGATTCTACTCGAAAAACATCTCTGTTTATCAATCGAAGAACTGGTTACGTTAATCATTCATTTTTTTTTTGTTCTGATTAGTCAATTTTGGAAAGCAGCATTTGAACATTTTGCGTCTTCGAAGGTAGCTTAAGCATTTGTATGTAACCCACTTTTCATGGGAAGTATATGCCATGTTGTTTGAAGTGCTCACTGTGTGTATCAAAATACTTCATTCAAACTTAATTCTTCTGCTTTTTGTGTTTTCATGCCATGTTAATGCGGTAGTAAGTATTAAACTTCCATTTTGAATGTTCGGTAACGAAGTCGCGAAAAGGGTGGTGTTCCCGCTTGACTCAGTCACTGACACACTGAAAAAGAGACGATGAAGGTTTTTCCCTCAAAATTTATTAAGAAAACGCTGACAGTTTGGTAAAGAGCGAGGCAAAGAGTAAACAGTAAATATTTGTATGATACCAATTCCTACTTGTAACAAAGTCGTTGAATTAATACCCATGTTAATGTAGATTCGTCAAAGATTTGTGCTTGATTCAAAGTTTCTTGAAAGCACTCTTAACAAAAAAAAAAGGGTCTTTGAAGGAGAAATAGGGTGATGGAAATAGTTGGCATTAACATTTCAGTTCTTTGATACTCAAACTCGTAAAAGTAAAAGTAGAATCCTACAGCAATGCGTAATGTGTGCCAATGCCTACTTCCAATTTAGTTGCTACTAGGAACGACTAATTATGAACTGCATTAATATCTGATTTGCTCATGAAAAAAGCTTGGTGTTTAGGTGAAAAACAGTATTTGTTCTGCAAAAAAGCTAAAGTTTTACATGATTCGTTTTAATACCGAAAACAATGCAACAATAATTCAAATATTAGTAAGGGTTAGTGATTTTATAGGCGTCATGTAGTTATGCTTTATAAACTTCAGTTTTTGTATCGTACGTTTTCTTTTAGAATTCCCAGCTTAAAGTGGTTTTAACAGTTGACTTTTTTGGTTTTTTGTTGTTGTTATCAATTTTCATTTATTAATTCATTTATAAGTTTTAGACTTGTTCGAAACGGATTTGTTAAAGTGGGACATGGCAGCACTGCGGACTCATTATAAGGAGCAAAAAAAAAAGCAAGAAAAAGCAATAGTTAGAATAGACAGTCAGTTTATTTGCTCATCTTTTTCCTTGCTATCTATATTCTTCTCACATGTAATTTTTGTCTTTTTTTTCAAATATTATTATTTAATCAAAACTTAAGAGCGAACCATACACGTAGGTGACGGATGCTAACAGCGTTTAACTTTTAGTGCCCTACAGAAGGCGACTAAGCGAACCTCATCTTTTTAAGCTTACCGCATCGACACGATCAGATGTTGAACAGAAAATAAAAACATGGGAGAAGCAAAGGGAAACGTATAAGAAAAAGATCCTTAATTGCAGATTCGGGTAAAAACTTGAAAATGTTTGAAATATTTTTTACCGTTGTATGTTTAAACTGTTTTTTACGTTATTGAGTACTGAAGGTTAAAGCGTTATTTAAAGTTTAAAGTTTTAAGTTATTTGTGCGGAAAAGTTGAAGGAAAGACATGAGTGATACGTAACAGCGCTTCAAAGAAAGTATGTGAAGTAAAAGAAAAGGAAATTAAAGTGAACTGTACTTTCTCCGAAAATCGGTGAAGCTTTGGCACCAAATGTCAAGGAGTTTGTCTAGGCTTTCGGGACCGTTTGGTCAAAATATGTCAGTTACTGTAGAAATATACATCAACCTGTCTGCCCATCCGAATGGGCTGCAGTTTTTTGTAATTTAGCTAAAGTTCTAACGTTGCTTATTTTGCAGGGATTCTGGGAGAAAATGGGTTTCACAATCACATTTGTTGGGAAGAAATGATTCCACTGACAGGTTGGCAAGCATGCCCTTTCAACTTCTGCAAATTGGTGCATTTGTTGCATTCAATAATTCTGAAGTTGGCTATCAACGTATATATTTTCTGATCCAATCGTTTAGTGGCTCTGAATACCCATTAGGATGGGTAACGATGAACGGGGTTTTATCTGTAAAACCAGTCGCTATCCAGCCAAGGGAATCAGAAATGAAAAGTCAGTTCAGTACAGTTTATGGTAATGCTTTCAAAAGCCGTTTTTATTTATATGCAGGTCATTCTACGTATTATTACATGCATTTCTTCACTAGATCTCTCAGGTTTTCATAAGTTTTGGTATATAGATGAAGGAAAGGCAAAAGTTTATCTGAGATATTCGTTGCTTTACCGCATTACAGGTAGCCAGAGTGTGAGAAATCTCTGGCTCCTCCTATGTCAGGTGTACTTTGGGCGTTTATACAAGTAATATATTTTAGAATCAACCAAATCTGATCCCGTACAAAAGCTCATTATCTATAATTTTATAATTGTAAAGGTTTTTTGCGTACTGCTGACAAAGGGATATAGAAGTACAGGCGCTGAAATAACGCGACAAAACTGGGTCTATCAGCTTTTTCAAAAGATTAGGGATAGTGTTTAGTATATTTTGCTTCTCCAAACAAATATGAGAAAAATGTGAAAGTCAAAGTCTCATTCAATTAAGTAGGTGAAGACAGAAATTTAATTTGTTCTAATGTAATGCTGCACCAGCGCTGACTTTTTGATAGCAAAATACAGTCTGGTTTTAATCAGTGAAAAAGCAGCTCCAGAAGGGAGGTTCATTCAGAAAAACTAAATTCGGCTTACGTATCTAACTTTGACTGCACTCCTTAAATTTCACTAACTTTGCAGATTCGAAAATTTATCATAAAAAGTGAACCCATATTTTCTAGCATCATTTTAAAACTTACCTTTTTACGTACTCTCGTCAGTATTATTTGAAACTTGGAGTTAAATCTTTGTATGTCTAGGACTGGTGAAGCAGACTTGAATAATAGGCCATATTTGCTGTAATTCGGAAAATCAGTAATTAATTTCTGCAGAGAAACGCTGCTTGGAGACCTGTTCGAGAATCTTTTACACTATTAGCGGAAACTTGTTTCTAAGGCGGAAGTCTGAGAGGCCGGTGAAGAAGAAGTGTCTGATTTGATGTAAAATGAGTTGTACATAATCTTTAAGGAATGATTGAACCCCCCATATAGTAAAAAGGCGCCAAAAGGAACTGTTGCGGGACTCAGGTCATCGCCCTGATCACTATACTTGGAATTGTGGGAGCGTGGAGCTGCTGCCCTTTTGAAATTAACCTTGCGGAACAAAACAGAATTTGACGAGATGTTAGTATATCTATACGTGCCACTGAATAATTTAACACAGATATTTCCCCACTATGTAACAAGGGTCCTGGTTTTAACACACTTCTTTTCACGCTGAGAACAGTTTCTCAAAGCTAAATGCATTTCAAGTCTTAGAATGTGTAAAAAAACCCCGAATAATTATTGAATATATATTTACTGCAACATCCTGTTACATTATTTATAAGGCTACATAACGTTATTATATCTAATTTTCACGTTTAAATGGCTGGACAAGAATCTACCGTCACGTCTCCAAATTTGACTTTTTCGGGAAATTCAACGTGCTTCTTTCGCCGCTTTGTTTTATTGCTGAATCCGTATCTGATACAGCCGACATATGGTTCTGCAAAGAAACAGTTATACTGGAGATGTTCTCAAAGAACACTTACCTACAATATGGTTCTCTACGAAGACAAGCCGTACGTACCTGTTGTCTTCAACGACTGAAATTTTGCTCCTTTAGGAACTCCTCCTAGATATAGTGGAGCATTTAAGGTCATTTCAGGTTTCGGTCCGTAATCCTTCAAAGTACCGTACTCCTTGTTGTTGTCCACAGTTAGCATCAAAACCTTTTTGGCTTTTAAAGCCTGCAAAATCAGACCATTAAATGAGTGTACCTTTGAGAAAGAGGTGAATTAAAAGAATTACTTTAATTGTATGCCAGTGTCCATCGCAAAGAGCATTACTGGTTTTTGATTTGGAAAAAACTTCTTTTGTTTCGCCTCCGTGCGTGACAGAGAAGTGCACAACCCCATTAAGCAGTTGCACTGTGAAAGAATCAGCACCGTTAACCGACAAAAGTACTGCAGTCTTTGTTCGAGGGCGAACCTCAAGTTCAACGGTGAAGGTCGGCTCAGCCTACAATAAAATGCGACTTTTGAGAAGTTGTAGGCTAGTTTTTTTTTTCTGTTTGTGATAAGAATCTACTAAATGCATTAAGTACGCTGTATGATGTGATTAGGTCCGGAAATACCAAAAATGATTGCTTCATTTAAAAAGCATCGAGTAGGCTTACTACAGTGAAATTCCTATGTAAAATCATGTATCCTCCTTTCCCTCCGAAATATGTCCCTTTTTCAGTCTTTTCGCTGCATGGCGCAATATCATACTCCTTAGGGTTGTCCAACTTAATACCGTTCAGTGTGAAGTTTCGCATGCAGCCAACGAATGTTGGTTTCAGTCCCTGAAATTGTGAGAAAATAGTGCAGACCAGTTCTAAAGACCAGTTTAATAACGGCAGGAAGGAGAATAAAAGGATCAGATCGGAAAATGAACGGGATAATCAAAACGGATTAGTAAAAAAAAAGGGTAATTACCGGTAGGTGTTTAGCAACAGATGACAGCAAACTAGACTCTTTTGGAAGACCTCCAATGTATAAAGGAGGATCAGTGTTGATAGACACACTCCTTCCTGGAGACATCCCATTGTCTTCCAAACTTCCATCAACGTATAATGTGCCGTTCTTTTCATAACGTTCAATTACCACGCTATGCCATTTTCCATCTACCAAGTAGCGGTTCGACTTTAGATGTACCTAAGAGAACCAAGATAAAATGTAGAGCAGCAGAGGTCGGTAATCTTTATTTCATTTTATTGTAATTACTTCGGTCACAACTTGAAACTTGCAACTACAAAAAAAAAGAAAGAAAAAATAAAGTTTTAATGCCCTAACATTCAAAGAAAGCCATTGGTAGCAAACAACTTACTGGCCCGTTTCCCGCATTGAACGCAAAGTTCACGGTACCATTTACCAAGTATAATGAGATGTAGTCAACGTTACCCTTGTCTTTAGAAAGCATAATGAGCCCGTGTAGGGCAGCTGGTCGAAGATGTACTGTGAAGATGCTTCTGAAAAACAGTAAGTTAAAATGTCCAACTTTGGGGGACCGCGATGCTGTAGGAGCACAATGGAGCCAAAAAACTTGAACTGGTTTTAATCAATGCGTGAGGGATCTTTTGCAGACTGTCAATGCGATTAGTCTTCTAAATAAAACCTTTTATCAAATGATGAGGGAAGGCTTTCGTATTCAAGTCTAGAGTCCAATAATAGACCAAATCGCTGCCCTCTGTCATCGTCTGTTTGTCCTGGCAACAGTTTCGACAAAGTACAAGCTTCTAGGTCTTTTTCGATTACCGGTGCCGCAGTAGAATCGACTGTGGGCTTCGTCTAAGGATGTAATTTTTGCATTAAAATATATAAAATCTAGGTAGAATAACGGTTCACTGTAGACATACTGTAGGCTCGATCCTCTCGACTGCAGCAGCCACAAAACCCTCCTTCTTTTCAGCAATAGAGCATTCTGACATTTCAGTGTCCAAATTTTTGGCCTGTAAAAGTCCAGATTTTACGCCATGTAGTCTTGTTACTAAACTGCCAATAAAATTTTTGAGATTCCTTAACCTCCTTTAGCCTCCAAACGCTTCAACTCTTAACCTTGAAAGCCTGCGATATATCTTTCAATTATACAGAGCAAGCGGGATAAGTTTTGGTTTACAATCAGACACTTCTTTGTATATTTGGCAAACAGAAACTATCAAGAAATTTAGTAGCTAGATTTAAGCCCGCCATCCTGAATTTCATCCTTAGAAAATAGTACTTAAACAAGATCAACAATGTTTTTCCATTCCCAAAACGACTCAACAAAAATTGGAAAATCCCAAAAGTTCCTGTCAAGCGGTAAAAATCTTTACGTAAAATAGCCAAAAAAACACCTCTCCAAAGTCCAACAGTTTTCCGTCTAAGATAGCGTCTGATATACAGCCATGGAAGGACAGACCACCATCTAGCTGTCGTCCAAACTGGACGAGGCCTCGATTAGATAGCTAAACGAGCGAAATTGAACAGCTAGAAGTTAAGCACATCACTCGGCAATAAACAAAATATAGATTAAAAGTAGTGATTAATCTAGCCTTCTCGAAGATCAAAAACAAAAGCTCTCCTCCCCAAATGTTTAAAAACTAAAAAATGCAAACACAGGTAAGTTCTAACTCCTGCAGGCTCGTCCTTTACTTCTATCTCGTCGGCTACCCCATTATTAACAGCAACGCGGAGCTTGGTGCCTTTTTTCTTAACGACTACAAAGTGCCAAAGGCCGTCCGAAAGATGCCCTGAACCCAATTTGCGCTTATCTACACCCCCGGCGGACACAACTAAAAATCCGTTCTCCAGTTTCACCTCGACCGCAACATCCTGTAATAGAAGTAGCTATATGGTATCAAACAACAAAAAAGCTAAAATCGGATAAACACCAAATGACCGTCCTAAAAAACTGCTCACTTTCTCTGAACTTTGAACAGTCGTGAGGTGTCCAGTTTGTTGGTCCGTTTTGAAGTAGAACATAAGCTCAAAAGTACCTCCATTAACAACATTGTGGAAAACTGAGCGAGCGTATTCCGATGGGAATGACACTGTATGAACTACTTTAATGTAGCAGCCCGGAAGAACATTCTTTGTCGCTATTGGCTTAGAAAGTTCAACAAACTTTGAGTTTAACCTCAGCTCTTTGATACAACCACGGAATGGAACTACATTTAGTGAACTGCAATCAGAAAGTGGAACAAAAAAACACTCCAAATAAATAAATTAAAGAATAAAGTGAGGACGATAACGGCAAAATCAAAACTATTTACCTGGCAAATTTATGTGGAAGTCCACCAATGTAGAATTCTTCACCAACATCCAATGTTGTTTCTTCACCACGAGATTCCCCTTCAATAGGCTTTTCTTCATCAACAGTGAGCCTAACTCGACGTCCTCGACGAACTACACCTACCGAATGAACAGCACCATTGTTGTAGTTCTTACTAGAAGTTATCAGTTCTTTCTCTTCGGATCCGAGGTTATATGCCAGTTGAATAGCGCCGTTCAATAATTCCAAAGACATGAAGTCACTCTGGAAGCGTTACAAGCAATTGTTATAATTCTCAATAGCAAAATGCCAGAAAGCGAGATAAAGTCGTAATCCACATACGCTATCTGCCTTCCCGATGTAGCACAATAGCCCATTGGCGGCATAAGTCTGGAACTGAATAGAGAAAGCAGTGTTAGTCTGTGGGGCTCCATTACCCGGCAAATCCATTATGCCATAACCAGAACCGTCAAATGTTATAGCTTAAATAGCAAATCATTACAACGAATTCAAGAGTAAGTTAAAGAGCCAGAATTCTTCTTCAGTATGAAAAATTAATTACTGGCTTTAAGAAATACTGATCAGAAACAAACTGTGTATTACCATTTGTACTTTTACTGTTTCCAGAAGACCTCACACGACTGCCAACGATGTTACGTGATCTACCACGCACCGGATTCCAAAGTGATACGTATTCATCATTTAATATAAGATTATCGACTTCTCCTACATAATTGGAGAAAACATCCGTATACTCAACCTTTAATGAATTCGTTCAAAATAGTTCTTTTGACAATAGAAGATTACATAAAGTAAAAATTCTTTTAAAATAAATGGAAAGAACTATCTTCGAAAAAAAAGCAACCAACATTAGCATTAGGTGGAATGCCTCCGACAAATAAACGACCAGAGTCTTGAGTGATATAAAGAACAGGATTCCCGTCGGGTAAGGCTTGAACTTTCTCAGCAGCAGAATCTGCCGTCCCAGGTTTTCTAGCTATAACACTCAATCTCGAACCGCTATGCTCGGCAATTACTTTCCACCACTCGTTGTCATCAATAGCCCTAAAACTGACCAACATAAGGACGAAAACAGCTATAAAGTTTCCAAAGAACGCAAATGCTAAACGCTTTTATTCTACCTCTTCCTAATCCTTTAAAAGATATAATTGAAGGCACGTACCTGTCTAATTTTACGTTAGCCAACCTATTGTTTATCGACATAGTCACAAGCGGTTTCCCGTCTTTTAGGCTTAAAGCCATATAATCATTGGGAACTGCAGTTTTTCCTGCTTCTGTTGGTTGCTCATTGCCAATTAAAAATATCAGACCTGAAAAGCGTGGTAAATATAAAATAAATTTAAAACTTGTTTAAGAAGATGACTGCAAAAGCGTCTTAACCCTCAAAAACTAATTTTTACCATTTGGAGAGGACGACTTTACAAAACATTCAGCCTTCGTATAAGGTGACGATCTGGCAAAACGACGAGGTAAAGGTAGTTCCAAATTACTGTCTCCTGTGAAGTTCACAGTTAACCGGACCTAGAAAAGTCCTTATAAGACATTTGACGTGTAAATTGACAATAAAAAAGGTCCCTCAAAACAAAAGTTTTTCAACAGAAAATGCAGTCATTTCCTGTTACTTTAAAATCTTATCCACCAACTTTGTAAATCAATTGCCAGTCACCAACTCTAAAAACAGATATATATTTGAAAAATCAACTGAACGGTAAGAGCCATCACAAAACGAAAATAAAAAATAGATCACTCTTCAGTTGACGATTGAACAAGAAGTATTCCTAAAAAAAGCACTTGACCAACCCGTTGAACCACATCCCGAGCACGAGCAATCTGCTCTTTTAGGTTCTGAAGACGCTCCTTAAACTGTTTCAGTTTATCACCGGCTAGTATCGTTTGGTTGGTTAAATTTAAAAGGACACTGCCCTCTTCTGTGGCATTCTTCATCTGAAAGACACCATTTACAAAAAATTTTCTTAGATTAAGTTTTTAACGTAAATTTGACAACTAAAAAAATTCTAGACATTTATGAACAGAAAAAAATCCTTACTCTGATGAGGCTTTTCTTAGCATCATCTACTCGACTGCGCAAGTCTTCACCTCGCTTCATCGTACCATTTGTCTCTTCTTCCAGTGGCGCAACTTTAAACCCAATCTCTGAGGCAGTAATTTCTAACCTATTCAATTTCTCTTCTCCATCACCCAATAGCTTCTCGGTAGCCGTCAAATTATCAATCTATAATTATGAAATGAGTTGTCTTCAGAAAGGTCTGAACAAGAAAAATAAAGCTCTCCGTCATGATACTAAATTTACAACAATTACAGAAGAAAAGAAATGAATAAATCCATTCGTTAACACAAAAATACTTACCACAGTAACATCTCTCGGATTTGACCTAAACTGTTGAAATCTTTCTTTTAGTTCTGTCAACGTTTGATTCTGCTTTTCTAGATTCACCTTCACTGCCGAAGTATCATCGACAGCTTCACTTAAACGACTTTCGCTTGTTATAAGTGACGCAGTGACATTTTTTATTGACTGTTTTGCTGCTTCCACTGACTTTGGCTACAAAGTAGTTCGCATAACGTCAAAGTTTTCAAAAAGACTAAAAGCCAAAAAAACAACAACAAGAACATCAGTTCTCTAAAGCACATTTTTATAAAAGACAATAAACCCTTCAAAAACTGGTAGAGAACAACCAAAATTGATTATTGAAATGCGAGACCTGATAATCAGCTAATTTTTTAGCTTCTATTGACTCCTGCACGGCGGTAGCAGTCAAAGACCGGACAGAAAGAAGAGTTTTCAACAAGTTTGAGTAGGTGTTAGCAGCTTGTAGTGCTCGATCCGCTTCATTTTTGGTGTTGCTAAATTGTTCTGAGAGGCTATCAGCCTGCTGCCCCAAATGGTGAGCATGTGTAAGGTAATTGGAATGGAACTAAAATGTAAAGGATTCACTTAATCACATTCTTATATGCTCTAATGACATTCTTACCATATATGGTATATGTTGAAAAATGAAGATTTGAATTCATAAATTACTGCAGAGTTAACCTTTTTGAGATGTCGTCGATGCCGAAATCCTTTAAGAGCAAACTCTTTCAAAAGCAGATGCACTTCTTTTACTTTCTCGACCAAATTTTTAATATCAGTTGTTGTTGCAGTTAGCATATTGGCTTCTGCTTCTGTTAAGTTAATTACCTCTTTGATCGCTTCTGATAAAGATTCCAACTTTTTCTGAGCTTCTTCTCTCAGCTTATTGCTGCGAGTAATGTTGCCATTTTTTTGTTCATTGCTTACCATCCCCTGAAAACAGTATATCATTGATTAGAAATGAGATCCTTTCACAAAAGTCGAAATATGCCTCGCTGGTTTGAAGTTACTATTTGGACGCACCTAACAAGAGCAACTTTTTTTCAGAATTACTTGACTATACTTATCTCTCGTACTGTAAACAAATATAAGCCAATCAGACCTCTTTAACTTTACTAATATCTACTCCAACATCCTCCAAGAGCTTGAGATAGTCACCAATACTACGCTTCATTTTTGCAATATTCATCCTGTTTTTCTCCAGCACATTTTCATAATTAGTAATGTTGTCCCTTAACGCTCTTCCTCGAAGGAGGACCCTATCAATTTCCCTGTCTACAGCTTCAAGATCAGACCTGATTTCAAGGCTGAAATAAAAATAAAATTAATAAGACCATCGCAATATTTATTCAACCAAAAAATAAATCTTAGTGAAAATAGAAAGACAAACTCCTCTTCCATCCCTTCCTTGACTTGCTCTGCCCTTTCTTCCATTGCCTCAACGTTTCGGTGTCCTGATCTTGATTTTAAAATACTAATCAGTCTCCCAAAGCTTTTTATTGGCCACTGCGAGACTTCGACGCGATTGTGCAGATCATCTTTTAACTGAAAAAGACAGTCATTTTCTAGTCCGTACAATTCCACTCCAGTGAATGTTGACAGAATGAAAACCAAAAGTGGCCATATTTGTCACCACACTCCTCAAGAAAGCAAAAGGTTTGATATTTCTTCTCAAATTCTGTTCATCAGGCTTTTTCCAACCTTTTTTATTAGCATGCTCTAAAGATAAATAAAATTAGTCTGTTTCCAGAAGAACTTGAAGTTTTTATGCAGGTAGTTGTAGAACAGGAGAACACCAATACAGTATACTAACCGTCTTCAGTTCCTGCATAAGACGCTCAAGTTTCCCGTACTCTGACACAACAGTTTTGTTAGAATCACGAGCACGGGCGAGAGCTTGTAAAGATGGCTCCCTTCTATCAAGCAATTTTTTCTTGAGGTCTTCCAAAAGGTTACCATCTTTAATACTTAGAGTACCATTCAAGAGCATCTAGAAATGAAAAGATTATCTAGACAATTTACTTTGTTGAAAAATTAGAGCAGAAATGTATATATGCTTCCTTCCTAACTCATCTTCTACATGATAAAAATTTAATCCCTAGTACCAACAGAAAGCACATAAAAAACTTGGAACTTATCATTCGAGAAGAGTAAAAGAACAAATTAGATTTCAAAAAATTTAAACAAACAAGAAAACCCTCTTTAACTTCAAGAAAAATTTGAAAATTTAAAGTCATTAAAAAGCAAAAAAATTTACTGCTTGCTTAAATAAAAGAACATTTATGAGGCGTATTACTTTATTTGAATCCAGCAGTTCTGACAATCGCCTAAGTCTGGCTCCAGCTAAAGTTGCTGGTGACATATGTTTAATTGTATAAGCGAGATCGCCATGGTGTGACTCTAACACATCCAAGTCGGTGATCAGAGAATGAACACACTCATCACAAACTAAAATGTTAATTTAATGCAGAACGTGGAGAATAACTTTCATCAAAAATACTTCTGCAATCAAAAGAAGATTATAGAGACTATACGCTTATTATCTCGTAAAAGACTTCCATTAACGCTGATACGCTTCTTTACTCCAACATTAGCTTACTTCTACAACCAAAATCGGGTATTCGCAGATAATGCGTCAAACACTGATCACATCTTGGTCCTGTAGCTCCCTCCTGACAGTGGCACTGGCCAGTGTTGATGTCACAAACCGTACCCAAAGAAAGATCGGCTTCGCAATCGCATTCTGAAAGCAAACATTCATAATAGTCAGAAAGCAACAGAATAAACGAGCTTTTCAAACGCATTTGATGAGCAATATTTACTTGTACAACCAGAAGCGGTATAATTCCAGTATCCCTGAGCACAAGCTTCACACTTTACTCCAGCTGCACCTGGCATGCAGAAGCATTGGCCGGTCTGGTCATTACACTGTGTGCTCTTCGACGCTATGGCACAGTCGCACATATCACATCCTATACATCGCTTTAATCCCCAAGCATTCGGCTTAAATAAAGAACATTTATCAAAAACATCGACAGACTTAACGTAAATTCTTCCACTGCTCCTATAAAAGTTTACATAATTGAATCTTCAAAACACTGAAAATGTTAAAAAAGTAAACAACTTACAACACATTTATCACACTTTTCACCCTCAACATTTGGTTGGCAGATACATTTTCCATTATCTTTGTCACAATAAGAACTTCCACAGCGATCGCAACCGCAGTCTGAAATTCTAATTCGCTTTACCTCAGTTTATCCACGTAATCATAATATGCGGAGCAAAACATTCCAACAGCAATCTCATTTCAACTAATAAAAACAAATGAAAAACGTAACATTCCAATCGTATAGCTTACCCATACAGTTTCTGGTTCCTGTAGCAACACCGTAATACCAGTCTTCACAAATCTCGCACTTTTCACCAGACGTATGACCAAAACAGTTGTCACAATAACCGGTCACTGGATCACACGAACCCTCAGCCTCGAGATCATTATTTTCGTTACAGAAACACTTTGTGCAAGAGCCTTCAGGTACATCTGGCTGTCCAAAATAACCGACAGCACAACTAAGGAAAATCAGGTAAAAATACATGTTGAACTTCAACGAGAGAACAAAGTAACAGTAATGTTTACCGGTCACATTTGTCGCCAGTGTAACCCTGCTTGCACGTACAAGATTCCAAAATACCTTTTTCAGAGACCTTAAAACAGATGCATAAAATAAATAATTAAAATGCGATTTTTTTAAATTACCTTTGACAAAATAAGTAAATACAAAATAATCAGTCAACAATAAAAGAATGACAACAAAAAATGTGCTAACTAAACTGGTTTACAGACTGACCTGGCAACTTGACGCAAAATTATTGTATAAGTTAGGGCAAGTACACGGTAAGCACGCATACGGACCGCCTCTCGTAGCATTTCCATAATAACCTTCTTCACAAATCTCACAATGATCACCAGTAGTATGATGCTGACAGTTATAACAAATTCCAGTGTTTTTATCACAAGAAGCGGAATGTCCGTTACAATCACATGCTATACAGGCGCCAAGATAGGTACCAGTTTTAACGCGATAAAAACCGTCAGCACAGTGCTTCAAAAAAGTCACATTACTCTTATAAATAACTAATCACGAAAAACCCGTACAGAATAGATTTTTCTTTGGTATACAAATCAAAGCCCACACTTCGATTACAAAAAAGTTTTCACAATCTTAAAATATTAGAAACCGCAGAAATGCAGTTCTTTAAAAAGTTTACCTGACATGAATCTCCAGTGTATGGTGCAGGGCACTGACAAACCTCAACAGATGTAGCAGTTGGAAAGCCGTTAGTTGCTTCAAAATTCTTTCTTGCAATTTCCATTTCAAAGTCAGTTAAAGTAGCCAGATCTGTTTTTTCGTAGTACGATGCTTTGATCAGAATCTGGTTTAAGTCAAATAGAACCAGCATCAAATCAGAACGCTTGACAGGACTGCCTGATTCTAATATGAAGCTCTCCTAAAATACAATTTCTTTTAAACTTTAAAAGGCAAATAAATCAAAGCTGGATCCAAAAAAATCCTCCACTTTTAATGTAATCTAATTGTAACAAACCGGAACAAGCTTAATTTGAACACCAAAGGCTTCTTTTGCATCCATAGGCACTTCACTGATCCAATATTCCAGTGTCATATTATATCCAATCAACTTCAAGTCAGCAGCGACACCCATACGCGCCTCGTCGGCCTTTGGTTGAGAAGAGATTCTGTACGAAATCTAAAAGTTTGATTTCGTAGTTAACAACGAATGACAAAGGATGCTGATTATCAAGTGGTTTGGCCTTACCTTCAAGCCATATGCAGCTGTAAAATCAGTTTGTGTACCCAAAGGAGCTTTGAAGTAAACGTTGTCAGGTGTGTCAGCAGGTGTAGCGAAATAGTGAACTTGTCCGTCATTATGTCGAACAGTTCCTTTAGGATCGGTAACTTGCCAAGCTTCTCTATCAAAGAAAACCTGAAAGGCATTTCTACTACAGAAGCTGCATATCAAGAATATCTGAGTAATATAAATCAAAAAATTTACATAATCAACTGCATAGCTGGAAGAGCGACAACGGTCGGTAGCGCCGAAGCAGAAGCAGTCCGAACAACCAAGTGGGTTTGTTTCTTGCAAGTCGAATTTTCCTAGTTTGCACCGATCACAGCTGGACCCCTCAATGTTTTCCTTAAAAAAGCGATATCCAAAGTCTCTAGAAGAAAGACGTTAGCGTTATCAAACAAAAAAATCAAACAAAACCTTGCAAATACATGTAGAGCTGTCAGGATCACAAATCTTTTCAGTTGTGCCTTTCTTGTCGCAAACACAAGCATAACAATGTGGGAATCCGTAATGTCCAGCCAAACACTGATTACACTGACGTCCACCGACATTTCTTTGACATCTGAATAAGTAAACAAAATAGCAGATACCTTTAATTAAGCAGATGCTCTCAACACCCTGATGAATAAAACTGCCAATTACAAATCCTATAAAAAGTAAAAAATATAACAAAAAAGAACTTACAAACACTGGCCATTCTCTGGGTCGCACTGAGGACTACCTCGCACTTCATCTAATCCTCGGCTATCACACTGACAAAGTTGGCAACCTATCAGCGGATCATAACCAAATGCGTATTGTACGCATCTGTCACAGTTTTTCCCCACAACATGTCTCGGACAGTAACACTGACCTGATCGTTCGTCACACGTTTGGCTTAACAAGCAGTTACATCCTGAACGAAACAGGATGAAGACGAGAAAAAAAATCTATTGCAAAAAATGATAAAAACAGAATTCTTTACGACGTGTGCTACAAGGTTTCTAGGCATTCACTACAATTACTTCTGCAGTATGGGAAGTCGTAGTAGCCAGGTTTGCATTGGTCGCATTGGCGGCCTGTAATATTAGGACGGCAGTCGCATTGTCCACCGTATACTGCACAGGAGAAGCTCTTGCTTCCAGCATGGTTACACCGGCAAGGAAAACTGGCAGCATTAAAATCAGTCGTCAATGCAAATACAGTTTCTCGGCAGTAATCGGTAACATTCTGAGGACTAAAAAACTATACCCATCATTGCTGATCATCAAAGACAGCGGCCAAGACGATAATACAAATTTTATTGAGAAAAAAGCCTGAAGCATCTCTTTCCCCCCTCCTCCTGCCTCTCTTAAAACAGCGCAAAAAAAGAGCTGATTCAAAATGCGATAAATAGAAAAAATACAGACTCATTTATAAATTCATCCTTGCCACATTCCCGAATAAATTTGCTCGATACATCAACAGGCTGAAGTTTGGTCAGCGAATCACTGTAAGAATTTACCGGTACTGCTATCACTTTATCCTAAAACAATCGGAACTGACATTTTCAAGTCAATAGGAAGTTGTCCTAAAATATAACAGAAAATTCTAAAATAATTGAAGAATTTTTATAAAAACAGTAGAAATATGTTCGCTGACTGATAATTCTTCTTTAAACTTACTATGTAAACTGGATCTTTCTGACTGGTATTATAGTTAAAAGTAGCAATGAATTTATCAACTACATAGAAGTCTGTTGCGCCATTTCGCTTAACATCCCGAAGAACGGCTCGACATCCGGCTTGATTTGGGCAATATTCTAACGGTAAAACACCTGAAATACAAAAGCACTGCTAAAGTCCCCAATATTATCACTGGTTAACCTTAATAAACAAAAACCGTCTGCACAAAAATCTTAACTTTTCAACTATAATTCCCCAGCAAACTTTTTATGAGACTTACAGTCATAGAAATTATCAGCATTCAAATACACCGATGTCGTAAAGAATGGGTTCCCTGGATTGTAGTAATGTACAATTAGGACGTAATAGCCAGCTTCAGGAACAGCAGACTCAACATCAAAAGATGTCTAAAAAAGTTTTTAAAAATTTATCAAATTTAATTATCCATATATAAAAAAAATTTTCAAGCAACTGTGAACTGAGGTAGTACTTTTAGATCTCTGACAACTGTAAGATTAAAATCAAGCTCACCTCCTGTCCATCCAGTAGTAAAACTTGAGTATTTTGAGGGTCGGAAACATTGAATGGCAATTTGGTGCCGTCGACAGCATTGTCAGCATTTTGTCCCGCTTCAGCCTCCTTAACCACTTCGTTAGAAGCGAGAGCATAATTTTCTTCCAGACATTTACCATTTTTCCACGCACAAATAGGCTCCTAAAAAATGAATTAGTCAGACACGGCAGACTTCACTTACTATTTCTGGTAGAAATAGAAAACAAAATATTAAAAACTATTTCAGTCTATTCGCGCATAAAATTACCTGATTCAAAAAACGTGAATCCCAATCTTCTACTTTAACAAGACTAACTGCTGCAAGACCAAACTCATTTTTTGGTGGAACAGTTATTGTAACTGTAGCAATACTGTCCTTTTCCAGATGGAAAGAAGCTGGAATACCATTCTCTATCGCTAAATTTCGACAAAAAACCCTAAATTAATCAAATGGAAACAACTGACCAAAAATCCTTCTCAACCGGTGATTTTAACAACATCCTGTAAGAACTAAAATTTATAAAACGGTTACTCGTAAGGGCAGTGCTCTATAACTGCATCTGCCATCTGCGACGAACTGTCCGACGACTGAACTTCAACTTTCAGTGGAACAATCACTGTTTGATAATTGTTATATTCCAACACCAATACGTAGTTGCCAGTTTCAGGAACCTAAATCAAGCTAATATATCCAGAAGAACAGAGGCAGCCAAAGGTGATTACAATACGAGTACCTTCAGCTCGACTTGGATTTGAGTTTCCTCATCAACAGGTTTAACGTATGCAACTTTCCCATACTCAGGTGGTAACATTTCAGATGACATCTGTAACTAGTATGTTAGTGCAGTTTACCCCTCCGCTATCACTTAGTCAACATATTTTAAGGATAATTTAGCCGATATTGGTAGGTTACCATAATCAGTCAACTTAATGTTGAATCCGCAATCACTAAACATTTGGAAAGCAATCAAGAAAAGAAAGCAGAAAGCAAAAAAGTAAGTAGCTTTTTAACACAAATTTTAAGCTGATTTTTTATTCAAAGTTTAGTTGGCGGTAATGAAAGTAAAAATAGTCATACTTTATCCATTAAAGAAATCCGTCCGTCTGGATGAATTTGATTAAAGGTTCGATCTTCGTCAACGCTGAAACGAGCAGATGCTGGCAGAGGTGCATAACTGGTCTTAAGACAGTAATCCCGATCTGCACCAACTTCACAAGCGGTTGGTGGTACTTCTTTCAGCAGGTTAGCTTCATAGTACTCAGAAGGTAACAATACTATGTAATCCTAAAAAAAACTCTCCCCAAGTCCAGTATTAGCTCCTCCAGAGCCTAACATTGAATGATTTCCAAATATTTCAACAGTTAACAATAACAGCAAATTAGCTTAACATTACAGTCTCAAATCCCATTCGGTTTTTTTTAGTGGCTCTTAGTCTTTACTGGTTGTTATAGAACAGAATCACGTTTACTAAGTTCATTATGATTGGTCTTCATTAACTTTATTGACTGCAAAAATATAGAACCGCCAAACTGAAACAGTTTCTCAAATTTTACCAGAAAAATGCGTTTTGGGGTTTTGATATGAAGTTTCCACGTCCCCGGGTTCAAAACAAATGGCTGTCGCTTGTTCATGGATACCACGGTAGGCTTCTTTGATGGCGGCAGCACATTCGTAGCTGACTGATCGGCATCTAAAACATGAAAGTAACATACTTTAGTATAAACGGAACGAAACTGATACCAACACCCATTGATCCATCTGTAGACAGAAGAATTTTAAGTACTTTGCGAATTGGGGAAAGAAGGAACGACAGAGAGCTCGACTTCCACTTCTTTAGACGTCGGATTTACATAGACAAATAAAACTTGGTAAAACGTAGACTTCTGGATGTTCAGCGGAATTAAAATTTCGTCTTGTGACTCTGAGAATACTGCAAATCCCTTCGATGAGAAGTTTTCAAATTCTTCCTTATCTGTAGCATATCGCACAGGTTCCCCATCTGGAGTACGACCGTTTTCTGCTTCATACTAAAACCCTTTAGAGTTAGCTCATAAAAATAGAAAAGCAATTTTTACGCAGTTCACTATAACATAGAAACAACCAAGTTTAAATGTGAATCCATAATTTTATAGACAGAAAGAAAACCAAAGAGTGAATTTAAATTAACAACTCAGTTAAGAGATCTAGTTCTCCGTCTACTATTAATGACTCCCTTAAAAATGTGTGAAAATAAACCATGAAATAATACTTACTTTGTGGTGCCATAAATTGGGGATGTAATGATCATTAATCGCTCTGTCGCACTTCAGTCCCGTAATTCTTGGCCGACAGTTGCACTGTCCTGTTTTCATGTCACATGCGGCGCCAACCGATCCTCCCTTGTTACAGTTGCAAGCTGAAAATAATCAACAGTGAAACCACACAGTCGCAACAAAGTCAAAATCAAACTTAAAAGAAAGTAGTAAAACTAACGTTGACATCCAAATACATTATGCTCTTGAAGATTATAATATCCTTCAGCACATCGGCTGCATTGCCTACCCCCCACATATTCCTTACATAAACACTGTCCCGTGATACTGTCACATATGCTCAGGCCTGCTACTGTTCCTCTTAGATCGCACTTGCAAGCCATACAACCATCCTCCAGTTGGTAACTAAGTGCCCAGAAGGTAGGCTTACATCTATCACATATTCGCCCTTCAACATTCTTCTTGCATTCACACAGCTTTCCTGGACCCACTTTGTCGCACCCTCCAAAATCTTTTGCCACGCCACTCGGATTACACCGGCATTCTAAAACAACGTCGACATCTCTTGAGTAAGTTAGCAAAAACACGTACACATTATCATTTTTGCATTTCAGCGACGTGGAGAAGGAAAATTAAATTTTAAGAACTACCAACGATTTAGAGATGTACCTTCGCAAAGTGGGAAGTTATAAAAGTTTGGTCTGCATTCGTTGCAACGATCACCTTGGAAGTTTGGTTTACAGAAACACTGGAAATACGATTCATCACAAACCTTACAAAAATCGCTCTTATAATCGTAGCCAAGTCAAACAGAACTAACTTTTCCATTATTGTTACATGTCAACCCCTCCGACCCATCGACGTGACATTGGCAAGCCTTACAGTTAGGATAATCGTAAAAGCCTGGCCTACATCGATCACACTGTCGACCAATAAAGTTTTTACGACAAGAGCATTCACCTGTTTTTGGCTCACATTCGCGACTCTCTGATCCGTGTGCATCACAGTTACATTCTGGAAAAGCAACAGAGTGGAAAAGTTAAGAGGATTTTTGTGCAGCTGACCAAGATTCACTAGAGAAAAAGCCCATTTTTACTGTAAAAGAAGCTGAAAGAAGGAGTTTATAGCTTGAAAACCTCATTACTGTAAAGCTCATATGGCACTAGAGCTTCATTATCATTTATTATCATGAACTGTTAGTACCAGGACTAACCTTTGCATTTGGGATAACCGTAGTAATAGGAATCGCACTGATCGCATCGAACTCCGGTGTATCCAGGTTTACATAGACATGTTCCTGTTCTTTTATTACACAGGCCCTCTTCTGTACCGCTTGGATCACAGTTGCAATCTGTTTCAAGAAAACATTTAATAGCTAGAAAAAATTAAAACTAAAACGAGCGTCTCCTCTTTTGTAGGAATTAATGAATATCGTATGCACTTAATTCACATTCTGTCCTCATCTATTGAATTAAGGCCAGTAAAACTATTTTTGAAACCAACATTCGCATCTTGGGTAGTCGTAATAGCCGTCAGCACATTTATCGCACAATAATCCAGCAAAATTGACTCGACATTCACACTGGCTAGTTTCTAGATCACACTTGCCATTAACTGAACCCACTAGATTGCAGTTACATGCTGTAAAAAAAAACTTATGCCTTCTGCAACAGCAAAAAGAAATGTTTAATAGAAAAACATCCTTATAATTAGACATGACCATAACAACCTTGGCAGCGTAAAATAGATACTGTTCAATTACTTACGAATACAACCAGCCGAATAATTGGTATATCCAGGAGCACACGTTTCACAGAAATTTCCAGTATAACCTGTCTTACACGGACATTGACCGTCTATTGGCTAAAATTGACAAAATCATTTCCATAAAACTAACTTCGAGTTGATATATGAACCTTAAAATGACCTACACTTCGACTTATGACAGTGCCATAAAATTGTACAAAGACAGAAACTTTTTCCTACTATAATGATGCAATGATGTGCATAAATCTACGTCTTTACCTACAGTTTTGAAAATAACAATCTTTTATTTCACAGTAACATCTACAGACTATTGAAAATTTTCTCATACTGTCAGGCCATAAATCTGAACTTACCAAACAAAGACTGTCTTCAGTACCTGATGACGAGCAATCACACGGTTTACAAAGTGGTGGGGAATAATATCCCGGTGAACAACGGTCACAATATGGACCAGTAAACTGTGGCTTGCACTCACAACGACCAGTCTCTTCCTCACATATGTCACTGTGAATTCTCGGGTCACACTGACACGCTAAAATTTTTCCCACCTAATTTTAATTCCAACCGGTTCGTTGAAGTAGCAGAAAGAAATCTTATTGGGAGAGAAATAACATGTGATTTTCCAAAAAGAGAAAAAAACAGAAAAAATCTAATAGGTTATAAAAAAAGCTGTTCAACGTCTTTAACTAACGTTGGCAAACATCAAGATCCTCCCATCGTTTCCCTCTTGGTCTATAGTATCCCGGTGCGCATTTGTTACAGTTTATTCCTTCTGTGTGATGCTGAAAGTACAGTTCTGAGCTTGATGACCAAAAAGCTTGATTGACTGCAGTACCTGACAATTTTGACACTCGCCGCCACCCTCATAATTTCCGTACATGTCCAAGCTGAGATGCTTTTGATCTATTTCTTCGTTGTAAACACATTCGTTAGAATGACCATGGCAATTACATGCTAAAAAAAAACAAATTCATATGATAAGAAAAAATTCAGCAATAACAATATTCAAGAAAAAAATTTATCTTTTGCAGTCTTATATTTAGAATATATTCCTTTTTGGCTGCCCAAAAATCATGTGGGCAAAACGAAAGTAATTGTGAAAATTAAAGAATATTTTACGTTCGCATTTGAATTCCTCATCCTCCTTAGCTGCTCGCCACTTTTTCTGCTCAAAACCAGGACAACAACGCTCGCATTGATCACCACACGTGTTATTACCGCATCTAGATGGCAATTAAGTGAAAAAATATTAAAATCCCTTCTTTATTTTTGTGAAAGCTAACTTCTGAGAAGAAGATGCTAGTGCTTTTGGAAAATATTAGAATGACCCCATTTTCCGTCCAAGCAAAACTTAAAAATAACTACCGGCATAGTAGCATGTCCGGACGTCTGACATCGAGAACATCACAAGTTGAAGCATATCCGTTACAGACACATCGACCTCCCATAAATATCTCCTTTATTGCATAAAAATGCTAAAAAAAATTCTTGTTTGGATTTTTCAGAACAGTAATCGTTCAGTACACAATAAATGTCCATAAATGTCGACGAAGAACTGTCTTAGTTGGTTACCCGTCTCGTCACCGAAGGATCTTTTCGCTTTTGTGTATTTATAAGGTGACCGTGCAGTGTTTTGGCTCGTAGCAGTCGAATACGAACATTGGTAGCTTTAGCAAATTCTTGTAGCACTTCAGACTGACTAAAATTGCTCCGACCCGGTCGATTTTCCAATAATCGTATCATCATCTAAAATTTGTCTGAACAATAAGCTGACGTTAATTTTATTTAGCAGCTAATAAATGCAATTTTATTTTTCAGTTCTTCTTTAACTACCAGGTCTGTTACATACTTCAGCATTCTCCAGTGGCGTAATGCTAGAGAATTCGGTGGTACAGATTACAGAATCGTCTCGCAGTATTGGAGCCAACGTTTCTTTTCCAAACTGTAATCAGCCCAGTGATACTTTAATATTACTATAAAATTCAGAAAATTCCTAAATCCCCAAATTTGGCAGTCAAAATATGCATACATCTTGACAGTCTGCAGCACTTTCAGCAAAATATTGCCAAGGCGTGTAGGTTTTACCATAATCGACCGATCTTTCCAGTACCCATTTTCCTGGTCGTGGACTGTTAGCCATTTGAATCCAAACGTATGCGACATGAAATTCCTAAATAGTAGATTTTACAGAAGAAATCTACAACAGAACATTGACTATAGACAAAAGTTAAAACTGGAAAAAAATCATAATTTTTAAAAACGAACTGTAAAAATACATTTGTTTATTACGTACTTTCTCCTAGTACGTAAGAGACCTAACTATCTAAAGATTTTTGTAGCAGTTTCAAATGCAAAATTTTGTTTCATAAATTGAAGAGTGATTTTTTTAGTTTTCTATTTTACTGCTATCAAAATTAGGTTTAAATTCCAATACTTTGCATTGAGTAACAGCTCCTAGTCAGAAGTACCCTTAATTATTAGAAACCCTTCGTAAATTGCCTCCTCAAAATCATTCACAGAATTTGCTTTCTGGTAGTTTAGGCAAATTAACTTCTTTTAACAAGTTAATCAGTTTTATAAACAGCTTCTGAATGTATGCCCAAAAACCAAATGTTCTGTTGTCATCAGCAGTTTTAGCTTTAAGACGTTTGTATTGTAATGGTTATACGTTTCGTAACAACAAAAGTTGAACTCACTAAAATTAAAAAAACAAAAACTTTTTTTTCTCATTTTTTGTACGCTTCAGAACTGTCTTACCTGTCCTAAGTCAATGGTAATATTGACTTGTTCATATTGTTTGCCCCTGCTTAACGGTGGACTTTGCCACCAAGCTGCTCCACCATCAACCATAAATTCTGCCGGATGTTCATTTGTGGTATTTGCTTCACAATAATCACAAATTTGTCCACCCTAAATGACATTTAATTGTTAAACACAGCTAAATGTAATCCTTTTTTTTTCATAGTGTTACTAAAGACCGTGTTTTGCTACACTGCTTCTTCCATAAACGAATTTTGTTTTTACGCACGTTTTGTATAAGATCAGTTTGCTGTAGGTTCAAGTTTTATTTATAAACGATACGTCATCAAATAAGCTGCTTTAAAAATTCTAAAACTAGAATAGGTATGCTTGTTAACAGCTAATGACACATTAAAAAAAAAGAGGAGTAAATGAAACTGATCCAACGCAACCTGAATAAATGAAAGTTTTGGAGCTTTCATTTCTCGGACACTAAGCGGTACATTGCTAACACTGTAGGAATATTGCCCAAGTGGCGTATATTGATTTGATCCTAAAAATAGCTTAAAATCTAGCTTTGAAATAGCACTACCATACTTAAATTGTCTGCTGTTTTAAAGATGTTTTTCACAATAAATTTCTAATTTTTTGCTTAATTTAGACTATTAGATTAGGTAGATTCTACAGAGTTAACTTGTAACTAAATTTTGTCAACGAAAGTTCCTTGAAACGAGCGTTTTGTTTGCTAAACACCAACAGTTTCAAATTGTATACCAAAATAAATATTATAAAGCACAATGTTTATTTGCCAGATGTCAGTTGAAATATTGAAAAAAAAGGTTCAAATCGCATCCGAATACTGTTTTATTACCATTATCATTTGCACATACAGCAAGATACGACTGGTTTCAAAAATTATTTCATTTGTGAAAGGAAAAAACTGTGTTAAAACTTACCAGCAATTTGACAGAATACTTCTCGATGCGGTTCACCATTGATTTCGCCGCAAGTTGATGTAGCATGAATTCTTTTGTTTAATGCCAAATTGATGTATGGAGGAACAAGTACCTGAGCTGTTCCAAGTCCCGTAAAGGCTGCCAGAAGCAGCCACAGGAGCAACATTGTCCACCTATAAGCTCATATATTAATTTGATTAAAACTATTATCATATTTCTTCATACCAGACAAATTTTACTTCAGTTTGCTTCCCAAGAAATGTCAAAAAGGCAAACTAAAGAAGACTGTCGTGGAGACTGTTGCTATTATTAAAACGAAAACAAATTGTAATTTGAAGACAAATTAACGTATGATCATATCTTTATACTGCGTATACAAAGAAAATTATTTTAATCTCTCTGATTCATTCAAGTAAGCTTCCAAAAATTGCGGTAGAAAAAATGCTTCTAAACAAATTTCTCACCACTCTCACCCCAGCTTCTTCCTTTCCATTGAAAAATAAACTCAATTTGAAGCAAAAAAAAATCTGTTTTTAAACATTTCTAAAAGTACCATACAGCAGCAACAGCTGCTGTAAATTTTATTTATTCGTATTAAATAAAGAAGAAAAAAAAGTGAGTTACATATGGGAAATATTTCTCTTCCCTTATTCAACAAAACATATAAACATCTTCAGTGTTTCCTCTGTTTTTTTTGCTCTGCACTCTTATTTCAAATGGCGCATATCTCGGTCATAACCAAATATAAATCAACTTTAAATATAATAACTGAAGTCGACAATCAAGTTTTAGCTAAGCGATAGATAAGGCCGAAGAAACAAGACTAGCTGAGAAAAAAAGAGCACAAAAGTTACTAAATATTTTGTTAATTTTACAGAAAAGAAAGTTGGAAAACCGATAAAATTTTAAAAATCTATAAATATAGGACAATAATAAAGTATTTTTTCCTATTTTTGCTGAGTCAAACAAGCTTTTCCCTTTTGAATAAATATGAACAATAAATTATGAGATAAATGAATACACAGTAAGTACAGAAACGGTATGAACGATTATCGACACAACGTAACAGATGCTGTCAGATAAGGAAATTTGTCTTCTCATCTTTGTTCTATGCTCGCTCTTCTGATTCCTTCCCGTCATGAAGGCAGAAAGAAAAGAAAGTGACAGAAAAACTGTTGCAAACGAAAATAAATAAATAAAAATTGTATCAAAAAATAAACATTTATACTTTCAAATATCTGATACTGTGCATATTATTTCAAAAAAATTGATCTGCAATCATACAGCGTAATCAGAAATAATAAAAAAATGTTTTGAAAAGAAATGAAAAGCAAAAAATCTGATCAAAAAAAAGAAGGTTAAGACAAAAAGTTGATAAAAAGTGAAAAACAAAAAACGAAGAACCAAAAGAAATAGGTGAAAGAAAAAATGGGGAAAGGTAGTTGCCAACGGACGAAAAAGAAAACTCAATGAATATTATAGTATTGAAATCGTTTAAACAAGACGTAACCAAAATAAAATTTGGTTTTTTGTTGTTAATCTGTGCAGCTAAAATTTGTGTAAATTTTTCCTCTTTTTAACAGTATTAAAACATTACATCCGATGGAATAATTGCAAGAAAGAAAAAAAATGAACTATAAACATATCGGCCATATTTTAACATTTAACATTTTAGCATTTTGGTATTTATTCGCTTCCCTCTATCACTGTTTTCACTTTTCACCCCTCTATTTCCTTCTTTTACCAATGAATCTTTTCGGTACAGCAACAATCAAAAACAAAAAAAGCAAAACAAAATTAGGCAGATGTTTTTTTCTGTTTTTGCTGTTGCTGTTTCTTTCCTATTTTTTTACAAAATTGTCTGATTCTTCCCCTTTTGACGGATAATAATCAGAATCTCCTGCTGACCATTTGTTCGTCAAGTATTTTGCAGCAAATTTTTGTAAAAAATGAGGAAAAAGACGAGGAAAAAAGACAAGAAACAATAGATTATAAAGATATATTACACTTGCCAATACCTCTGCTTTTTTCCTTGCTGTTCTTGTTTTTTACTGATCATTACGAGATTAGTAATCGTCGACAATAAAATATATGGCAAGAAAAACTTCCCGCCTCTGTTGGATAATCTTCTGCTTTATTCGTCTCTTTGGCTCAATTGTTAGTCAAAGGAAAAAAGACTTTAACACCAATTGATAATTATATTTGCCATTCAAAATAAAAAAAAAAAAAGGAAACAAAGTAATTTTTATGCAAATAAAGTCGATTTCTTTTCTGATAAAACTACGTTTCTATTACCCGATAAATCCTCTCAGTAAATAAAACCTTAACTTACAGTACAATTTCTTAACCGTTCATATTTTCAAAGTTATAAGACTGATACAGCTGAAACACCAACTATACTAACCATATACTGAACTGCAGTAGTACTATCTAAATTCTTATCAACCTAGACTAGTTCAATAGTTTCAAAAAGATAAAGGCTGAACTGAAATCCAAAAACAGAAGCCCATGAAGTAGAGCATTAATATCGAATTACAAAGAAATAAAATTAATGTAACTGCTTAAAGTCTTCTTTCAACTCTATACTATCGATGGTGAACGAGTTTGGTGAACCAAATAATAATTTTAAGACATATTCAGAAATATCAAATAAAATGAAAACACAATCGTTGATAACAGTTTAGAAACCATCAAAATACCCTTATATTCTATTACCGCTATCACTGCAGCAGATACAGTACAACCAGCTTAAAAACCTCATATATAAATGTACCGTAGAAAGAAAACATTTTTTCTGAAAGTATCCACACAATAAATAAAATTAAAAAACACTTTTAGTTTTTTCAGTATAGGAAATAATTTGTTTATAACATACAATAAAATGAATAAACAACAAACCAATGAAGTAAATTCAGAAAAAATAAAAGTTGAATGAGCTCCCTACTATATCAGCATTCCTGCGGGATGCAATACCAGTAACAACATCAGAAACAATGGCCGCTATACCGGCAACACTTGCAGCAACAGCTACAGCAACAGCAGTAGCAATAGCAGCGGCAACAGCAGTAACAGCAACGGTAACAGCAGCGGCCAACAAATGCGTTATTATCTGAATAAACCACAGAGGTGAACACTGATACACAGTGAATGCTTTTACTGCCGTCGCTGTTGGTATTGCCTTGCCGAGGAACCTGGTCGTCAACAACGACTCATCGATCTGATCATCCATCCAACCATTTATCCATTCATTCATTCCGTTTGCAACACTGATAAAACAACTGTTGAGGTTTTTAACTGCAAAACCTTTGCTCAACTACTGTGACCTTTGAAATTTTTTTGCATTTTTTTTTTCTGTTCTGTACCAAAAGTTTTTTCTCTTAGAAAACAATTCTTCATTCATAGCATAACTCCTACAGATTCACTGTCTTTCGGATGGTGACATTGTTTATCATTTTCTTTTTCCGCTTGCCCTGCATTATATCGCTTTATGGTAAACTGTTGTTGGAAACATCTAAGTCTGCTGTGTACGTTCGCTGCTGGGTTGGAAAGGCATACAGTTTTGTTCAGATTTCTAGCAATTTACTAATTTCCTACTCAAAAACCAAATTTCAATTTAAAAGAAGAGAGCAGGAAAGGAGATGAAATTAAAAGCCTTATTCTATTGGAGATGAATAGATAAAGATATTTGAAAATCGGGTTTCTCATATTTCATACAAACCGATCAACAATGACGTTAGCTAGTAATTATCAAAACCTGAAACAACTACCTATAGTACTGCAAAAACAAGACGTCTATAGAAATAGTAAATTAATCAAATTCAGAAACACATACTGTCAGCACACCTCCCGTGTTGTATTTTAAAATTATTTTGATTGCTTTACTGCATCCCTTATTCCTTAATGATCACCTTTCTCATGAGTTTAAGTAGTCAAAAACTGTTCATAAAATCTGAATTCATGTTGCATAATATACTTATTGTTATTTCTTATTATTAATGGAATATAAATCTACCAGAAGGGTGTGAAGACGGTAACTATTGGTGATAATAAGTAACAGTAATGACATTTGTGTTTACCATTAAGACATGGCCACAAGCAATTGAGGACTCTGTAATGTAAAGAACAGTTTAGGCTTAAAAATCAATTTTGGGCTTTGATCAAGGTTTGGATTAGCATGTTTTCCACTTTTTTATCTTCATCAGATCTTGTATACCAATGATTATAAAAACCGTTGAGGATAATTTTTTTACATACTACAAATTGGATATCCAGTGCTGTCTTTTGAAACCTACTAAATTATTTTAGTTGTTTTCTACAATCTGCAATAATTAGCAGGCGAACAGCGGTTCAATTTCTGTTACTATCGTTGAATTTAATGGCGTTTTTTTAATGAAATAAGAGGAAATGTCACTTTTATTTGGTGCTGCAGCATTGTTTTTCTTGGAAAAAAATTGCATAATAGTTTTGCAGAAGTGAAGAAACATCTGGCGTTTTGCACTTTGAAGACTTCATATAGTAATTTGATCGAACAGTGCAGTTGCCATAAAATACAAACTTTTCTGCTTCAGTATTTCTGTTGTACAAATAATCATACAACAAATATAAATAAACAGTCTCCTTTTTTCCATTATTTAGAGGCAAAACACTGGGAAACTAAAGTCGATGTGACCTAAGCGTATTTTGACCTCATCACTTTTAATGCTTTCATTTATTGACGCTTATGCAGTGTCATAAAGCTTTTGACTTTCTGATAATTGACGGTTTTTATCATACAATGATAATCAAGTTTTCATATAAAATTTTCTACAATTTATACCAACAGACAACATACAAACTCAACAAAATTAGTCTAGGTCAGTTTGATTACAACCCCTCAGTAAAAGCTTACAGTACTACACATAATGATAACGGCTAACACGATGTATCAGCGGCACAAAATCATTTCAAACCACTGTAACAGTAAATAAAAGATTGCATACTAGGAAAAAAAAGGGTTCTTGAACGCAACAATAAAATGATAAGGGGCAAAACAGCTTTTAAAAAAGCATGAATTTAAAGATCACAGAACGAAATAGTATCCCGCGTGCTATAATGTTAAGAAAAAATTGAAAAAGCCGATGAAACTAATTCAGTATTCTGAATGCACCTTTATTATTTTCGTCGTTTAGCGACTTCTCTTCCCCCTCCCAATGAAGAAATAAACGGTCATTTATCTTCATGATATCTATCCAAACGCTAGTAGATTTCAAACTGGTCATTAAAAGCCATTAAATTAATACCTAAACAGCTGAAATGATATCTCACCTGTGGCAACTCAACGCTTTAAGCTCCGGTAGATAGTTTAAAAGGTATAATTCACACGGTAGATAGTTTAAAAGGTATAATTCACAGGCTGCTCATCATGCAAAGCACAGAATTAGATGTCAGCAACGTTATGGAAATAAGTTGTCAATAAAAGGAACGAAGAAATATAGAGCAAATCAGAAGAAAATAAATTTATCTTCAACTCATGTTTTTGAAGTTCAAGAAGTGGATAATTAAAGAATTGCTTTTCAGCGTACTGAAACTACTTCTGAGCTGTAGAGCATAGCAATTATAAAAAATAAATTTTTGTCTCGAGATCACTGTATAACCTATGTTCGAGCCTCGCAGTTTACGTTCTGCGGCGCTACAAATTCCAACGGGACTAAGATGAAAAATAATGAAAGGAGCAGAACCATAGTTTGAATAAATTTAAAACAGGTTGCAGCCAGCATAAATTCAAAAAAAAAATTTAAATTGCGAAACACTAGCAGGACAAATATAATGACGTTTCAGATATTCCTCGCGCAGACGACAACCCAAAAAAGCGGATAAAAATCGACAAAAACAGTACCATTTTGCTCGATCTTTCAAGAAGAAGCATGCATAACTGACCGCAGCACAATATTTTCCTTGTGATTCCTGCAACCAACAAACACCACCACAATTTCTACTATCTTCCCACTCAAAACTTCCAATGAAAATTTCCTTGTCCCCATTTCCTCGCGAGGATTTCTTCCCGGAAAGCAGAAGAACCGAGAACAAAAATTGAAAAGACTTTATTTTTCTGCCGCGAAATTACCCACCGGCAGAAAAAACCCCTAATCTATAGCATCCCGCATATAAAGAAATTAAGCTTAATTTAGGATAAAGACCTTCGACGATTGTTGAAAAGTTTGAAACTGGGTGTTCGTTCTAAAAACTGTAACAAAGTTCTTGAATCAAAAAAGCCGATAATAGATGTAGAAACAAACAGTGACAAAATGGAGTTGAGGAAGAAAGACGATTTGCCATTCCCTCCTTGAAGCGTATGTAGTTGCCACTATTTCCGTACAATTGAACTACAGACCTAATTGTGTTCTTGACTTTCTTTGGAAAAAATTTTTTAAAACCCAAATCTCTTTCTCCAATACATCCATACCATAAAGATTCAATACTGACTTCCGTATTTTATAAAAAATTACACCATGCTCCAAAACTCCATTGAAATTTTGCCCAATTTCAGTAAGACGTATATCCGTCTGTGAAGCGGATGAAGAACAAGTAGAAGGTATCTGTTTAATTATGTTCGATTTAAACGATAGAAGGACAACTATCGGTTCAAATGCCAGCAAGTTTGACTACTAAAAAGAATGATGAAACTCTACTGTTTGTCAAACAGTGTGTTTTTTAAGTTCCGTGTCAAAAACCAATAATATATAGAAATTTCGAACTGCCAAGGCTCAACAACGGCGATTTTTCTTTTTTGAGAAATATCAAGCGGTTCATCCATAATGGTTCTCACGAATAGCACCTCTACAACAATCCTCTAAGCGTTCCAAATATTACAGGCAAACTATTCATTAAAAAAGCTTAGTGTACAATGAAATTTTGAATCAGCTGCAACTACCCAGGAAACTCAAAATGAAACTAACCTATTCAAAAGAAGTTGCTCAACTAGTTCAGAGATGTAAGCTGCACTTTTACCGTTTGCCTTTGTTAAAAAAGATGGGTTGAATGTCCATTTCATAACACATATTGAAACCCTCTACAATTCGTGCTTAGATCTCTTCATAGCCCTGTATGATTCAATAACTCTTTTCCTTTCTTCTGCCAAATCCCTGTTCCGCTTTATTGAATTAACAATACTACCCGACGTAGTAGGCGAGGAATTCAGCTTATCCAGGTCAAATTTCTTCGTCAAAAGAAGTGATTTTGTTTTTGTCTGAAAAGTTGAATGCCTAATTTTCAATAACTCTCTCAAAACCGGAACAGCCAAAATATAAGCTGCTTTGTGAAACAAAACTAAAACAAAAATTGGTAGAGTACCTTTATGGGGTTCTTTGACTCTAAAAGGCCTAAAGAAGAAAGATCCGGCGGTGCATCAACTCTGGCACCAAATGGCACATAATCTAAAAAAGAGGCATTCCGACGAAAGTAAAATTAATTCACAAAAAAAAAAGAATTAATAAAAAAGTAAAAGTGAAGTAAGAAACCTTTGGCATTCAAAACTTTATCTTCCTCTTCATCCAACTGTTTCTGCCTTCTTTTCTCTTCATACCTCTGTCTTCTTAACAAATGCTTTCTTTTTACGGCTTTTCTTCCTTCCGTATCTCCGTTATTAACCTTTTCCTCTTCATTTCCCTCGTTCTTCTCCTCCACAACTCCCTAAAAATAACATTAAATGTCCAAGGAAAGGAGCTCTAGTATGGAAATAAAATGAGCAAAATTTCCAGCTCGCGCTCCTTAACTTTACTACCTTTCAAAAAGTGTTAATCAAAACTAATGTTTTTCATCACTTAAACTCACTCAAACCAAAGGAGATTAGAAAAAGTAAAAGATAATTAAAAAGTATTACACACAAAATCCATACCGTTAAAAGGGCTTATAAATAAAGCTTTAGTGCACTGGCCAAAAAATTCTGGAAAAAAATGTGGTAAAACTAGTTCGTAATGAAAATCTCACCTTGTTTTCTCCATCTAATTTCTTTGAAATCTTTTTACTCTGTGTTTTCTTCGCCTTCGTCCTCCTCTGTTCCCTCTCATCCAGCTTTTCGTACTCAGCCTTCATTTCCTTCGAACTCCTTCCGGCCAGTCCAAATTTAGCCTCAAAGACTGACTTTTTTAAACCACTTATAAGCGATTTTAAGAAATAAGCACAAAGAACATTTACTGTATACGGCCAAAATGCCAAACATTTTACAATTCACAATTTTTTTATTGCCAAGAAGAACACTGCTAATCAAAACTATTGCTCACCAACAGCATTTTTCCCTCTACTTCTTCTTTAGTTTGCTTAAAAACACTGTACATCAATCTTCTACTGTCACTAGTTTTAGGTACTTTGAATCCATGTTTCAGGGCCTCTTCTAAAAAATCCCAAATAACAAAAAAAATTACTTCCGACTTCAGAATTCTAAGAAATGCCACCAAGTAACTTGCACC
>UXUI01007155.1:59815-70401 GCA_900576705.1 Enterobius vermicularis | reverse complement strand
AAAAAAAAAAAAAAATACAGATGCAACTAGGGTGGCTGCTGGATTAACAAGAGTAACTTATGACTTATGCAACTGATGCTCAAATCATCATTACCTCGATCGGGACCTTGACCTAGAAGAGGATGATGACCTTGAACTGGACGAGCTTCTACCACGCTTCCTCCTTTTCCTTCTTTGCCTCCTGTCTGACGACCGGGATCTACTCCTATCAGAAGAACTTCTTGAGGAATCTGAATTTCGTCTGCTTCTAAAATGCTTTAATATACAGCAGGATGGAAGTTACTTCATGAAAGCAAGAACAATTACAACAGCAAACTACCTACTTTACGCTCAGTGAAGCTATTTGAAAAACTGAAGAAATCTGGGAATAAAGGCATAAACTGATGAAAAGTGTTGTGAACGGTGAAATTACAGCTCTTGGGAAAGAAAATTACCTAGATGAAGAACGTTCCGAATCGTCATCCTTATCTTCGTCGCTCTCAAGATATACGTTCTCAATCAGATCTTCCAAAGTTTTTCCTTCGTCCTTTGCTTTATTTTCCCATCGTTTTCGAATTTCAGCCTTTTTTGCGTAATATTCTAGCAGACCTAGCCTTTCCCATCCCTCGCTGCAACTTCTTAAGCGGTTTAAACTTGATGAATTATGGAAAAAAGCCCATAATATTCTCGGAAAAATAGATATCTTTGCGACTTATTTAATATAAAATAACAAAATTCTAAAAATCCATTCAATGCTTACGCATCTCTTGGACTGTCAATGGAAGGTGGCGCATAGAATATCTCAATTGCATGTAACAGTCGGTCGCTAGGTGGGATAGGTGGCGGTAGTCGCAGTTTAGAAACTGGGACTGGTTTATACTAAAATGGTTCAAAAAATAGAGACTTCGTCTGCAAGAATAAAGCCTATCATCTGTTGCAAGAAATAAACCAACAAGAACATCTTCCATGTCGATTAAAGGTAGCATCATGCCAGCCGGCAGCTCGTAATATGGGCAGTTAGGTATTAGGGCCGCATCATCAATAACCTGCATAAAATAGTCAACTGATTAAATGCCGGAAAACAGGGGGGAAAGAAGAATAAATAAAGATTTATTTTTTTAAGATTATTTGTCTGACACACCGGAGGTCCACCTCGAAAACCAACTTGTGGAGGTCCCCGGTCAATACCCCCTTTCATGGCATCGGTTTTATTGCTCCGTTGTCTAGCATCACCGTAATCTTGTTCTTCGTAATAACCAGTTTCAGAGCCACCAGGACCAGCATGAAGAAGGTCATCAACTTAACAACCAAATTAAGGAATAAAGACCTGAATCCTCTCAGGAAAGCACTCATAAAAAAACACTCAGAATACCTTTAGGAGGAGCCGTACTAGTTTGGCCATCTGGTTGTGATCCAAAAAACCGACCGTACTCTCCTTCAGCGTTTGGTTGATTATAGTTTCCACCTTGACCGGATGGCCCGGCTTTCTGGTCAAACCTTGACCGTCTTTCACGGCGATTCATTGGCTGTTGCTGTGATTGTTGTGGTACTCCTTCCGCTCCACTAATAGGTAATGACTGCATGGGAGGTCCCCCACCTAAAATGTTACATCTCGAATTGAAAAGTTAGGACAGTTTCAAGGCATGAAAACCCAATGCGAAAAATGTCCATTACCAAACCAAATATTTAACAATCAATCAACAAGCCTAGACCTTGATTCATCCGTTGTAATTCTAACTGTTGTTGCAAAGCGTTAATTTGAGCTCTTGTATGCATAGCAAACTCAACATGTTGCCTTTCGTAACCATTACATGTTGCGACAAGTTGTGCATGAATCTCAGCTGCTTTTTTAGCGTATTCTGCTTGTTGAGCATTTTTCCAGTTCTGGTATATCAGTAATGGATTTCTGAGTTGCTGAAAAAAGTCTTCGAATGTGATATGAAATACACAAATATATTAAATTGCAAAAAAAACAAACGTGATGTACTAAAATACAGACATATAAAAGAACTTCAAACAAAACACCTTATAACAGCCATCATCAAAGTATTTGTGACCTTCCCAAACACCGACTAACTTCTCCAGTTTTTCATTCAGAGTCGGATCGTTGGCGCCTTGAGCAGTGAAAGCATACAACTGTGGGACGTAACGAGAAAGCATTTGCCTTATAGCGTCCAATTTCTTACGCTGGCTAAACAAAACTTAGCTTGGAAAAATACTTCAAAGAAAAAATAGCATATTTTGCGCTCCACGCGCATTTCAGAATCTCAAGAAAGTATCGACAAAAATTCCAGCCCTTCACAACTTCGGCAACAAATTTTAATTTCTTCAGATATCTACTACCAATGATGCGCCCAGTCGTTGATGAGGTAAAGGATGTGGAGTTTGAACTGTTCCGTCGCGCGAGGCTCCTTCACACGATAAAGTAAGTACATAAGGATTACCTCTCGAAGACGGTCAGTCGTGCACTTTTCAAATATCCATTTCTTGCTCGACTAGAACAAAAAAAAATTTTTTTAACAATGGTATTCACAAAAAACTAGATTCAAAAAGATGAAAAGATATATTAATGATATTATCTGCTACTTCGGTTAATAAAACATCAGATAAAGAACTTTGTAAGTTGAAGCTTGGAGGGTTGTTTAATCAGCTACCGAAAAACTTCTGCTTCCTAACTGTTAAAAAATAAAGCAAAAATAATTTGCTATTCTTGTGCTATACAGCTTTTCCACAAAAGGTAGTAAAAAATTGTTCACTAACCGCAATAACTTCCTTCGAACAGTGCCCACTAAGTTGGTCAAGGAGTTTAGATAAAGGCGATACATCCAATGAAACCTGTTCACATATTGATTCGATTTTGCTTTTCTCAGCTACTTCTATTGCCGCAGCTAATTGGGCCTGGAAAATTAACTTCCTTGAAAAAATGAAAATCAATAAAGCAGTAAAATCTAAAAAGTAACCAAAACACTCTAGCTAATTAAAAAGCCAATATTATTCAGTGCCTTTCGCACAAACAAAGAATAACACATTTTACTGGACAAGCGAATTGAACAAACACTACTTCTTTCTGAATTTCGATTGATTCGTACTGTGCTCTCAAATTAGCTTCACTGTCAGCAATCTGTTGATTTAAGGATGTGATTTCCGCTAATATGGCGCTTGCATCAAACTGAGGCTGCATAGGTAAAGGTGGTGGAGCATTGGGGTCAAACTGATTTATTGGCAGAATTGAATTGGTGGTTGTTTCAAAGTGTTGCATATTCCCAACTAAACCAGTACTGTTCATATTTCCACCACCTTGTTCGTTTACTAAAGCGTCAAACGTTACAAACTAAAGGCAAGACTGCCTGAATATTGTCAAAAGCTGTTTTGACATCAAATTAAAAGACACAATTAAAAGTCTTAGGAAACAAAAAAATTAAAAAAAGCAATCAGAATACAACTTCAAACATTGAAAAAGTCATAAAATCTAACGAAAAAGTTGCTGAAAACATACAGCTCTGTATCTCTTGCATTAAACGATAACGGTAATACTCCGAATGCTCGCCACCGTAGAGAAATGCAAAATGCGGGTTTCCGTATTGTTTTTCACGAATTCTTTTCTCAACTTCCATCCCGTTTTTCGCCACAAATCCTGCTAACCTGTCAATTACATTGCGTTCTTCTTCGCCTTCAAAAAAATCTATTACGAATGCTCACTCACCACCAGAAATTTTAAACAAATTACCATCTGCACCAGTAAATTAGCTCCTAAAACTTTAACAGTAAACCATATCAAATTCACACCACAAAGGTGCTAAAAACTGTTGAAAACTGAGCTTCACAGAAATCAACTAAAAAAGTAAATAAGTATCATCTACAAAAACTGAAGATCGTGCAGTGAAAAAAGAAGCAAAGTTCACCAAGTAACAAATTAATGGTGTGACACTGCAAAATCGTACCGAATCCTTATTTACAGTAAGAATTTGCAATGATGCTCAAATATGAAAAAAAAAGAAGATTCAACCTTACAGCACTCTGGAAACTCAAGACCAAGAAAAACTATAAAACTAGAGAATAACTAACTTACTTTGTGGTGGTAAGGGTACATGAGGCATATTAATCATGGGCGGCGGAGGCATCATCATCCTGCCCCCATCCATAACGTCATTTGACTGTAAACTGCTTCTTCAAGCTAAAAACTTTCATAAACAATAGTAAATACTGTTCCCCTATGTCTTCAAAGAAACGACGTTAAAATTCTCGAGTTCTAATAACAATAAAAGTTACTGAAGAAAAAATTTAAACAAAATTCTCAATCAAAACTTTTTCAAAAAGAATAAATTTTTACTTGTTGCTGGCTCGCTAAAAATACTACTCTTACTCGCAGTATGAAAGTATCAAGCAACTAAGAAAAAAATTAACAGTAATAGCAAGAAGTAACTTATTGTCAATCTTATACAGCACATCGGATGTGGTGTAAAACAAGAAATTCTCGAAAAAACCGGGAGAAAAATATGACTATAATCAAGGATGAAAGCCGACGAAAACGAGAGAGAAAATGTCTAAACTCCCCAGAATTGATTCTTTGAGAAGATGTTAATGAATATAACCATCAGGTACGTATTCTAATTTGCTCAAAAAATAGACCCTCTCAAAAGTCGGAATCTATAGATCAAGCCGAAAAATGACTGAAAAAAATGAAAAAAAGTGGGAAAAAACTCAGAAATGCAAAATGAAATTTGTTCTCGAAAAAAAGAATCAACTAGAAATTTCTATAGAGGACATCAGTAAGCAATCAAAAAGCTTCAACCAACTAAAATGAAACTAACATACAAAACAACTCCAACTTCATTTACTTGATCCTTGTTATTCGGCAGAGGATTGTCAATCAAAGTAATAGTTAAATACCTTATATCATAAAAGGCTTAAAGAGGACACTTGGAAAGCTTTGACTAATTTCAAACTCTTCTACAATGAAAATAAATTAAATTAAGATATAAATAAAGTAAAAAAGTCAAATAGTGTTAAATCAAATTAAATTGAAACACAACATGGTACAATAAAAGAAAAAAGAGAAAGAGCACTGGAAACTCGTAGAAATATTTCTATCACTTTTATAAACCCGTAACCAAAACAGTTGGTTTCACTTATTTTATCGCTGACAATTCAACATCTTTAAAAAGTTGGTTTTCTTCTGCCATTCTCCTCACATTTAGAAAGCTGGAAACACAATAACATGAACATCGCTCCGTCTTTTGTGAAGTTAAACAGTATGAAGCAAATTTCACAATTTTTTACATTTGGGTTTTGCCATAACGCAACCAAATATTGAAAGTGCTAATCTTCCACTGCATCACTGCAATCTTCCACAATGTATTTTGATTATAAAAAAATACCATCTAATGGACTGTCTACAGCCATCGACAGCAATAGGTATACACATAAATAACTTTATATACAGCATATCCAATACTGAGAGCGTCGATGGTTGTCAAAATTAAAGAGCGAATCGTACAATTGCTTTTAGTACTGGAAGTTGCAATACTTAAATTTGGCACACTGCCAAATGCGAGACTATTCTCATTCTTCTGCTTTCCCCGTAGAATTGGCAACTATCGAAGGGTGGTGGGAAAGACTGTATTCCCGTAACTAAGCTTATTTTCGCTTAAGTCGTCCTATTGGTATTATTTAAGTACTAGACAGTCATTTTTTCTGTATCTCTTCCTGACCTTATCAGTGCTTCGCTCTTATAAAATAGTCTGTAAAGTATCTATGAGTTTTGATGATTCCACTTCCATAATATGTGAAAGGGAAAATATGCAGTGGCGAACAAAATAAGAGCTGTAATATTCCATAACTTATTTGAATACTTGTGATTTGTTTTCTGCCCATGTAAGGTGAATGCAGATAGAAAAAAATGTTAGATGGCAGATATGAAAATGCTTAATGAAGCATGAACAAGTAAGTCAAAAATAAAAAAAAAAGATGGAGAACGGAGCGGTATTGGTTAGGAGAGGATTAATGTTTGAAGAGCAACAGGGCATTGTTTCTGGTAAAATCTGTGAAAAGTTAAAGTACAGATTATCTGATAAAGTGAGTATCTAGAAAAATACTATCTTGTTGGCAGTCCTTTACTCACTCCTCTAAAGTTTTTATTTTCAAAGTAAAAATTTGTTTTTTTTTTTTCAATCTTTTATACTGTCCTTTCTACACCGTTTCTGTTTTTCCAAAGAAAGATACAGTTATGTAAAATTGGGAAGAAAGAACATTTGGTTTTAGTTTTTTTGCCTGTGTTTCTAACTGCAATATCTTAGCTTAAAAAGGACTGAAAATGTGCATTCTTTGAAAAATGTCATCTGCATCATGGATTTTGGAACCAGCCGAATTTTTAGAGGTGAACTCGCTGTCAAAATTCAGTCTTCTTATCGTTCTTACCAATAACTGCCGTGAGAGCGAAAAAAACTTCTCAGATTTGATTGAAACACTTTTACTGAACAAAGTTAAGGAAACTCTTATTGCGTATTTCAAAGTTTTTTTTATTTCAAGCAGTTAATATTTAGCAAGGCGTCACTGTTACGCTTAATAATAAGGAAATTGAAAAGGTGTAAAATCTTTGCATTAGCTTTAATTTGGTAAAAGGTCAGGGTTTTTTGCTACAAAATGTACCAAAAATTATTTTGTAGTTGTGCTAACTTAACTGAAGTTACAGTGCTTAATAAAACTTTGTTTTTCATAGCGGTCTATCGCTACTAATATTTTGTTAGCTATTGTATACCTTTTCACCCTGGAATTCAAAAAGCTTTTTAGGGATGGAACAACGAGAGGTATCACCAATTCGTGCGGAAAAGCCCAGCAAATCTAGCGAGCCAATTCCTTTCGATGAATACGCAAATATAGCTGCGCAGGTATGCGTCTGGAAAGGTTTAAACGAATTGATGGAATAAAATGGACTATTTTGGGCTTTTATTTTGCAACCTGTCTTTTTGCAGAGCAAGGGAAGTCAGTTTAGGCATGTTTTATGACAAAATTTGAAATTTTCAACACAGAAGAAATTGAGTTGTAAAATAAAACCTATCCAGTTCTTTCTTTCTAAACTGATTTTGCTGGCGGAACCGGGGTAATTATTAAGTTTTGATTCTTATTATTTTCTATGAATTACTTTATTCTAGGAAGGCGATGGGCGTTTGTTTAAAATGGAGGTTGATTATACTTCTCAGGTTGATGAAGCTTTGCCTAAAGCTGATGCAATTGCCAAAGTAATATAAAGTTTAAAAATACATCGAATTGTTGTGTTCTTCTTTGCGATGTAATAAAAGATAAATGATTGTATTAACAACTTCAGTTCCTCATCCTCTATTAACATTGTTTCCTTTTTAGACAGGAAATGTGGCTGCAGCTTTAGAATCATTATCGGGATTGGAGAAGCAAACTCGTATCGGGTCAGATATGAAATCCAACACACGTATAGTACAGCATATGGTGAAGCTATGCTTCGAAGGTGGAGATTGGACACTACTCAACGACACAATTATGTTGCTTTCAAAAAAACGCTCACTCATCAAAGTTGCAATAACCAAAATGGTATTATTTTAAAGCATTATATTGGTAGTCACGTGTGAATTATGTTTTAACTGTGGTTCTCCTTCCGGTAAAACCCACAATTCATTAACGTGACATCGAGGAATATTCTTTTAAGATGAGGATAAATCTAGGTACGAGATTGTTGTGATATGATTGATCGGACACCAGATGAGCAGGTCAAACTTAAACTTATTGAAACCTTACGCACAGTTACTGCAGGAAAGGTTTGTAATACCGCTTTTTTCTATTTTAATTCTTCGTTCGTTTCGTTCTTCTTTTTTTTATTTCATGACATTAAACTTTTTATAGATTTATGTTGAAGTTGAACGAGCCCGGCTTACCGGTCGTTTGGTTAAAAAGTTGGAATCTGAAGGTAAACTTGACGAGGCTGCTACAATGCTGCTTGAGCTGCAAGTTGAGACATATGGTTCTATGGAGATGAAAGAGAAAGTCGGCGTTGATGAAAATTTTCCACGATTGCAAATGCTTTTTAACCATTTTAATTTCTATTTCAGGTAGAATTTCTTTTGGAACAGATGCGGCTCTCTGTTACTAGGAAAGATTTTATACGTGGTTCGATAATATCTAAAAAGATTTCCACTAGATTTTTTGAGGATAAAGGCGAAGTGGTAAGGATTTTACTAGATAAGTTTTAGCATCTGTTATACCTTTTTCCACTTCTCGTTCATATAACATAAGTCCGAAATTTTTTGCAGATTCAAGATCTGAAATTGAAATACTATGATCTTATGATTAAAATTGGTCTCAGTGAAAACTCTTATCTAGACGTATGCGGTTATTACAGAGCTGTTTATGATACTCCACGAATACAGGCTGATGCCGAAAAAATGAAGAGAGTAATATAAAAGATTTTCTGTTCTATTTTTATCATTCCTGTACATACTTTGAATGAAAAATAACTCCAAATACTGAGAAAAATTTTTCTGTTACTACTGTTTAAATCTTTCTTTGGGAAGATAATGCTGTCATTCAAAAACTTCTAATAGATTTTGAAATGCGTCGTGCTGTATGTCCTGTTGTCACCTCACACAAATGAGCAGTGGGATACTCTGCATCGAATACGTGGGATAAGACAGCTGGAATTAATTCCTGAATATAAAATGTTATTGGAACTATTTGTAAATGAAGAAATAATAGCGTGGAAGGCATGTTTTTTGTTTGCTATTTGTAAACTTGTTTTGCGCTTTCTTTACATAATAATTAGGTTTTTCTCTATGGTTGTTGTCAAAAATTGCGTCTTAATGATTTATTCACCAACAGTTAAAGGCTTTAATCTTTTTAGGAAACCATATTAGCTCAATATGAGAAACTGTTGCGAGTTGGGTTACCTACTAGTCGAGCTACTGACGTTTTTGATTCAAGTGAGAAGGGTCAGGAACGTTGGCGTGATTTGCAAACGAGAGTAGGAGAGCACGTAAGTTTTTTCCTCAAAATTGAAAGTTGACGCCGAATTTGCAGCAGATTACTCAAAGTCTCTTTATTCATACCTAAACAATACGTACTTATTATCTGGCTATCAAGCTTTTTTTGTAACTTTATCATTAAGAATATTGTGAGCGAATTACTGAATAAAAATGTGTGGGTTTTTTTTTAGAATATGCGAATGATAGCAAAATACTACACTCAAATTACTTTTGACCGCATGGCTGAACTACTCGACTATCCTCCTGATGTATCATTTTTAGAACATTTTCTTTTCTTTTCAGGACAAGTGGTGCAGTGTTTCTAGGACATTACTTTAGTCATCCACCCTGATTAATAAGGCCTCTTGGTTCACGTTTCCGTTTGCTTAAAAGCTAGGTTTTAGGAAATGGAAAGTTTTCTATGCAATATGATTGTAAGCGGTGCGATACCTGATGCTAAAATTCATAGGCCAAAAAGAATTGTTAATTTGAGAGCACGTAAAGCGCATATTGAGCAGTTGGACCAGTGGGGAAGTTCGGTTCGGAAGTTAACAGATATACTGAATAAAGTGAGTTTTATTTGATTGCCCATCAACGTAAGCAGTGACGATTTCTTTAACTGAATTTTTTAGTTTGTAGTTAGTAAAAGAAGTACTTTGGTTTCATTTTTTTATAATGAAGGGTTTGCACTACATAGATAAAGTGTTCGTTGTGTTTTTTTCAAAGGCATATTTCAAACTTTGTTTTCTTTCCAGGTAGCTCATTTGATCTCAAAAGAAGAAATGGTTCATCGTCACTTGGAAGAACCTCAAGTTTCTGCCTAACGTTCTTTAGTATTATTGCAAGACGTTCTGTTTGGATGTGTCTGTTAAATTATTTTTGCGGATAATTTGTCAAACCTTTTACACTAAACGATGGGGTAGCTTGTTATGTGCAAAGAATCAGTGCAAACTGTTATTTAATTTTCTCAAGGCAGTTGTGTTTCTTTTCATTTTTCAGCATAATTTCTGCAACTTGCTCTTGAAGTTCAGTCTTCTTGAACTTCAGTTTAAAAAGTCGGGGAGTTACGTTTTGGAGGACAGGAGTTTTTTTTGTAGTCGGTTTCCGTAGGCTTTTGGTTTTATTTAACCTCAAAGTATATCTCTTCAAGTTCAATGCTGAACTTTCCCCGCTGCGCTTGATATGACAGGGAAATTCTGCAGCTTTACATTCGTTAACAGATTTCTTTGTATTTTTTTAAACAGGAGAAGTTGGTGTCTTTTCTTTAAAAAGAGTTGATGGGTACAACAAGTTTGCTGAGTGTTTTCTGGACACTCTGAGCAAAAAAAGGAAAAGAGAACAGGTTTTAATTATCAACATCAGGATTCTGCAATTAGGTGGGATGGTAAGACGTCGTGAACAGAGGACGAGTTGTAGGAGGATTGGAAAGCTGAATTCAAAATATAAAAAAAAAAAACTAAAGCAAATTATTTGTGTGAATTAAGTTGAATCTTTGACAGCGTAGGTTATGTCTTTGTTTCTTTACCGGGGCCCGGCAGAAGGACATCAAGGAGTGGGAAGTTGAGGGCGGAAGACAATGAGCAGCATTGGATGTTAGCAGTCGGTAAGCTTGTTTATTCC
>UXUI01007154.1:31487-43085 GCA_900576705.1 Enterobius vermicularis | reverse complement strand
TTTTTTTTTTCTTGATCATTGACTTACTAATAAAGCACACGTCTAGTTTTTCTTTTAAAATCAAGAAATTGGCTAAGCACATAAACTAAACCATCACAGAACATTTGCACTAGTTGTCTAGAAATCCAAAGCGTCTTCAGTTTAAGTAACCACGCTCAATAAGTATGTTAGCCTTACAGCGTTCTTTCAGCTGATTATCTATCTGTTTCTTTGAACAAAACTCCAGCGTGCTCTTTAACCCTATCCCTCCAGTGAGCCGTAAAAGTTGTGAAATATCGCTTTACTCTTCACTATTACACAAAATACAAGAATTTAACGCGATCAGGCGGAAACGTATTTCCCACTCCTTCTTAGCAGATTTCAAAACAAAATAGGAACGAGAGGGAACTTCAATTCAAACTTATTTAAAACTACTTCTATAAACGGTTGCAAGAGTAAACTTCAAAATTCTGTGATTTTTGTCATTTACTGCTACTATCACTAGCTCTGCCAAGTGTGCAACAGTGCACCAGTGCAACAGTGCGCTTTATTGAATAAGATGACGTTACTCTTCTTGCTAAGGTAGAAGCTGATGGAAAGCCTCACAGTCTGCAGATTACAAGATATTCCAGTAATACTTTTTGAAAACTGTTTTTATTTCCTTACTGGTCAGGATTTGCAAACAGGAAAACTAACAGTTTGGTAACCTTGTTCCATAACATTTTTTGTCAATGATGAAACTTGACATGTTTGTTAAATAGAAACTTTTTCACCTACCTTGTAAAGAACCTAAGTGAGAGTTTTTTTGTATTAAATGAACATCTCCAATACTGAACATTTATCTTAATGATCAAATTTTTTGTTTATCTGCTAAAAGCTTATGGTGAATCAGCTCCCGACTACCACTTCTGTTTGTACAGTTACGAGTTTAGGTTTTTTTAGCCTTTTTTTAGTAGCTTTTATTTTAACTTTTTCTGCTTCTTACGTGGTTTGGTTCACTTTGAGAGTGAAATAGGTGCTCAAGAAAAAGATGTACTAGTAATGTTTTATGTGTCAGGAAGTATCGAGAAAAGTGAGTTTGGAAAACATGAAATGCATCGAACATAATAAGTTTTGCTTTGGTGTTTAAGAGGTCAGCGAAGGAAAAGACATTCAGGCTGTGAGGAGTATGAGCGTAGCTTACTTTGACGTATTCTTGGTTATATAGGTAAAGTAATGCGCACTTCACATCTTGTCACCGACAACGGTTTTTAAAATTGAAAAACTTTAGAAACCTCAGGAGGAATCTAAATTCTAAACTTAACGATGCAAAAGAAACAGACTTTTAGACTTTTTCATGACGTTTAAATATTTATTAGCCGCACAGTTTCAGCAAAAAAAAAGTTGAAAGCAAAAGAATAAGAGAATAAACGTTGCCAGTTACAATTCTAAAAAGTAATAATTCGCGAATGGTTTTATGTAAAAAATAACTCGTTTAAACAAATTTTGTTGCTACCGAAATGTGTTATATTTTATTATTTATTCCGCGTAACTTTTTTGAGCAGTCAAGGGAGATAATTTGTACTGGAAAAATACATTAGACTAAGTGAACAACCTTACTTTCTTCATCGGCTTGCTAATTTCGACCCTGTAAGAATAACTCTATCAAATACTGACAAAAACCAAAAAATCCTCCATGATGCTATTTTTCAAAAATTCAAAGACCTGCTTTTTTCCATGTTTTTTTGAACTTCTTTTCGTCGTATTCAATCGACTACAAAATAGATTTCAGAACTCTACATGTGTTTAAAACTAGAAATTCATCAAAATAAATAGTGGTAAGCTCTGTTGACGGTGAGCTGAGCTACAAGTTTGGAAAGGCGGGTAGGCAGTTATCCAGCAACCTTCGCAAGTTTATAAAGCATAACCTCGCAGAAGAACCATTTTTCTGTAGTTTTTTGAATTTGAGCTCAGACTCTAGTAACCAGCAAAGTTTAAAAAATTTTGGAGTTTTTGGAGTCCTAAATCTTTTAAAATTCTCTTTTGAGCCGAAACATATGAGCCGGGAAAGTAGCTGAAGCATTCAAGGTAACCTTTCGTTATCTGCTGTCTCCATGAAAAGTTTTTGACTACAAAATTTGAGGATTTGAGACCTCCGTTTTAAATTTTGGTTGCTTTGAAGTCAAGGTTAAAAACTCCTCTTTTCCACTTGTAGTGACTCTTAGGCACAAGGGGACATTGTCTAACCGGTTACATATTGCACAAACTGTTTTTCTAAAAGCAAAGTCATCTTACTGCAGGCCGTGTGCAAAAATTTGAACCAAAATCTCAACTTAAGCGGTTGAAAGAGCTTGTCTTCTTGCAAAATTTCCACGTCCCAATCAAATGAAAGATTCAGTTCACGAAAATAATCAAGTTTAGTTTTGCTGAAGACGTTGAGATTTGGTAATTTAACAAACAGTTTGAGTGTAGCTTTTGTCCTCCAACTTTTTTGCTGTACTTTTAAGCAAAAAAATAATCATATCAAGTTCAAGCGATGCGCAGTTCTATATTGTGTTTGAAGACTTTTATGCGGCGTACTTTTTTCACAACTTAGATAACCTTACATTGCACCTCCAGATATGCATCGAGTTGCAGCAGAACGGTAGAGGGACAGAGAAGGGTGACTATAGCCCTGTGTTTCATTCTGAAAACCTTTAAAAGAGAAAGACGCTGTTAAGGGCGAAACAAGAAGAACAAATTAAGCATGTAAAAACACGACTTTTCTCAATTGAAACAGAGGATTTAAATTAAATTTACATAAGTAAGGAACTCATAGTTTGTTAAAGTAACGAATCGTATTAGCCATTCTACGCCTTGTTCAAATTTTTTATGTTTTTTGAGTAGCCTTTTCTTTTCTTAGACAGTTTTTTCTATATTTGAAGTTCACAGGCAGAAAAGTTAACGAGCGCATCTTATGCATAATAGCCGCCGACAAAAGCACCATTTTCGCATGTACACTTTGTATTGCGGCATAGCTAAATTTCTCAAAATAAAATTTTATAACGTTCTATGTCGCGACCATCCCCAATAGAATTTCTCGTTACTCAAGTTGTAACATCCAGGTTTTGCGTAATCTTTTTTAGCGCTGCATCAAAATAGCTACCAGTAAACCTGTAAAGCACTACGTTGCGACTGTTTTAGAGCGGTATCTTTATTGTCTGTCAAAAATCACGCATGCAGCTCTCGCGAAACCAGTTTGACACCTATCTGCCAGTTAATGTGCTTCTGTTTTGTTTATGTGAATCAATGCTTTTTTCTTCTCAGATATTATAAGTTTTCCTCACTCTTTTAGTTCGTCAGCAAACCCGATCGTATACATTGTATGCTGTCAGCATTTTCGTAACCGATTTTGGTCGTTATGCCATAGTTGCTTCTCGCTCTGTGGTGTAAATAGATATGCGACAGTGTCGTTAGAAGTGGACGAATTAATAACTCAAATACCGTCATCAAAGTAAAGTTTTAATTGTTTTTTGTTTTCGATTATGAAGATTTTCTGACATTTGTTTTTCTAAACAGACTTTACATTTTGTTAACTTTATTTTGCTACATTCTGGCTGTTATCAATGATCTGCATACTTTTTTTTTTGCTGGCAACAGAACAAAAAATTCAGCATGGTCTAATATTTTAATTACAAAACTGATAAGAAAATTACTTCTATAGGAATTGAAAAAGAAACAAAAAATTAATTCTATTGAATGACGAGAAAAACGTTAAGCTACATTTTAGAAAACAGCATTGGGTAAAAATTGTATTTTTCTACCTTTTGGCATTTAGAAACTTCTAAAGTTATCTTTCTACTTGGTAGTTCTCAGATTTTTTTTTGCATGCAACACGCCTCGTTTTTCACAAATTATGGTTGCTCGAATTGTGGAAATGAAAGTGCATTGTATGTCTTAAGTACCCAAAGACCTATACAATGGTAATGACAAGAAATGTCGCATCGTACCACTTCGATATTAAGTTAGCCATTTAGTATTGAGAATATATGTCCTGCAATGTTCCATGACAGAACAGAACGACGCTACATTGAGAGTTTGAAGATTTTTGATAAATTACTCAAAAGTCTGAACCGTAGTCAACTAATATGAGCGTTGATGTTTTTCATATCGAATCATTTATACCGGCACTACATTTAGCACGTATACTGCCACTAATAATACTTCATCAATTTTTTAAAAGATTAAGCACACGAATGTTTCATGATCGTAGTATGTCTTCTTTTTCAAAATATGGTAGATTAAGAAAATGAATAAGTTAGCTTTGCGCAGCCTAGTAAAAAAGTAAAAAGAGCGACTTTTTTAAACGATATTCTGCTAATTTTACATACTCTGAGAATCACTTTTAAACTCCGCAGTCATCTTTAATGAGGACTGGATAATGTATAATAATCGCATGATCGGAAAACTGAAATAAAATCAATGGGCTATTGGTAAATCGTCTTTTAGCTTTTTTTGCAGTGTGATATGCTAGTTCGCAGTTCGTAAAATTCTGAAGAAATCTTTCACCGTTAATGTGATCAAACTGTAAAATGCGAAAAGTCGCTGCAGAAAAAATAGAAATAATTTATGACACAACGAAAAATAGTATGAAATTTTCAATAACTTAGGTGGGCGCTTTACTGCTTATTGTAGTGAGGCAACTGCATCTGGTAAAAAAACTAAAAAGAACGTTTAAAGAACTTTACAGCAGTGATCACAACGCCAACTTTACCAAGTAATCAGTTTTCTGTAAAACAAAATTTTCAGAAATGAGCTTCTAATACAATTTTCAACTGCTAAAAATGAATATATTTGCAAAGTGTTCATTGCAATTAGGATAACTTAGTGTAATTGAAACTTTAAGGTAGTCATAAAAGCAGTTAACTTAGTTTATTACGCTAAATACTCTCATTTCTGATGAACAAACAAAGTTGGAATTAAATAATGCTTTTTGGAAAACATACTGAACTTTATTTATCTTATCAATATTATTTGTTCAGGCATCGTGCAACTGCTTGTGAAAGTGTTCACACCTAAACGGATGGCTTATTCTTATCGGTAATTCACAGCTCAGAAGCAGCAGTTGGCTTCTGCTCCTCTGTGTAGTTTTCAAAAGAAGTGTTCGGAAATTGACCGTTATACTGTAATTGGAGTATCAAACTCTGTTTTCTTCTGACAAATGAATAAAATTATCCCTCAAAAAAGTTTGAAAAGCAAGTACGAAATTGCTTTTTATTTGATGCTCCATCAATATCAATGTAAATTGTATTTATATTATTATAAATGGTTGAAAGATAAAGTTTGCTTCGTGCTAAAAAAAAATTTCTTTAGTTTGAAGTCTCCAAGAAAACACAAAAAAATTCACAAAAACTCGCAAACAAGCAGCGTCTTCCAATAATTTCAATGGTAGATGTGCTAACTGCATCTGACGCATCACTGTGACGTTCATCACACCAATAATTCCTTCAAAGGTATTTAAATCAACCATTTGCAGAGCACCAAACTGCCAGATATTTGATGCATATTAAAGCAATTAAAATAAGACTCACAAACACTTACCAAAATTTTTTTGAAAAAATCATTGTCAAGTTTAGCTTCAATACTATATTTCTTGCGCAAAAGTACGCGACCAATCAAAACTTTATTGCGGCATTTGAACAGAAAAACCTTATTTAGATAAAGTGACTTAAAGTGGGTTCAAGCTTCTTTTCTTATTCTTAAATGACGTTTACAACGTGTGCAGAATATTGCAAAAAAACTGCTGTCAGTATTGGAAACTAATTAACAGAAAAAACCTTCAATTTCTTTTATTTATTTTTTTTTAAATTCTCAGCATTTTAGACTGGTCAGCTAGTTAACACTTTGGTAGTTTCAAAGATGGTTTCGGCTATTGAAAGATCTAGAATACTAGCATAATCAAATCATAAAAATTTGTATAACTGATTGAAACATGCAGCTAAGAATTTTTTTGCAGTTTATCATATTTGTTAACGTTTAACTCTTGTTTCTTCAACTACATATGATATCATTTTTTCAATGCTTAAAAATTCCACTTTGAATTTTTGTTTAGCCAATAAAAATATGGAATGTCGAAAAGTACCAAATTAAACAAAAAATTTTTTCAATCAGATACTAGACGTCTCAAATAGACAAAAAAGTTTTGCCAAATTTTTTTTGCTCCTCACCGTGTTTTAAAGAAAAATACCGCATCGCTACTTAGTTCTTCAATTACTGAACATCATTTCCAACTGCGTACAAGAACATTTTATCTTGAAAGCTGCAATTTAACGGCAATTACAAATTTCATAAAGATTACGCATAATTCATCATCTTTGACCCCTGATAGATACACGATCCAGTCAAATTTTTCTTAATTATATTAATCTAAACTTATTGTTAGTTTAACATTTTCTAACCCAACTTCAAAGTTAAGTTACAGATCAAGACTAAGTCTGAACAGATTATCCGAGCCTAGCAACCTAATAAAAAACTGAGATTTTGAATTTAAAAAGTTGCTTATAAAACAACAAATTGGGTAATAATGTAGATGCAACTTATTTTTTTTTGTACAATCTAAAAGAAAAGTAACCTCTTTCAGGATTTAAGATTATAATTAAGAATAAATCACTAGATAAACAAAAGCATCGCTTAGTGATAAAATTTTTGAAATTAATTTTTTTATTTTGTATGCTAGAATAGTTTTAGTTGATTTGCTGATGCAGTTGATACTTCGTATTACTCTGTTAATATTGGCACGCTTGATATAATTTAATATTTCTTCTGACCTGCATTCTCAGTCCGATAGTTTTTTTTTAAAAGCATTTTCAAAGGCAGAACCAAACTTATTATATAACAAACACTATTCTTTTTAAGATCAAGGCAGATTTCTTTACTATAGTAAACAATGTGTCGCAACCACCACTATCGAAAAAGTACCGTCTTACGATTGAATTACTAATTCAACTCATTTCGTTAAATTTTAACAGGTAAAAAAAGCCTAAGAAAGTAGCAAGTGAAAAACGTTCTCTTAGCAGACACTAACTTTATTTAAGACACGACACTCCTATGAGATCAAAGAAAAATTAAAACGTTTCAGCAACAACACGATTAGTTGAGTAGATGAAGATGGTCTGTAAACAGCTATAGCAGTTATAAAGCTCCTAGTAGCAAAAATTTTGACTGTTATAGCTTCAAATATGACTTTACCAATCAGCCAGTCGTGAGCCAAGATTTGTTTCGAGCAATTATAGCAAGTTCGCTTTTTTTCAAAATTCTCCTACAACAAAATTGATTACTTCTAATAAAAAACTATTAATAAGTATTCAACATTTTTCGCATCAACAGTTAACTTACTTTCAGCAATAAAGTACATTAGCGAATTTAGATTATGATTATAAATAACTCTTTGTCTTTTTTTTTCTCAAACTGGAACGCTGCAGTAATTGGAAGAACTTTTCGCCGTTCCATCAAATTTAGTGTGAAAGAAATTTTTGCCTTATCATCAATATGAGTATTCTTAAAATGAGTATTTCTTTTTGAGAAAAGCCTGATTGAAATCGTGCAGAGCAGTAAAACCAGTGGTCGATAAGCTTTTCTATAAAAAGATCTTGCATGGTCTTCACGAAAATAGTGTGTTACGTACCGGGAACGATATGAGAAAACTTTACTTTATTCAACAAAAAGCCAAACAAGTCCCGTCCACTCATGGATCGCGCAGAAGAGATTATCAAACTCGGCGAGGAAGAACTTCTGGTGGAGGTCCACCACATCCAGACGCCCGACCATCGACGCTAGAAAGCGACTCTTTACTAAGAAGAACAACGTCAGCACCCGCAGTGCCTGCAGAAGAAAACGGATTAAACAAAAAATCAAGTGCTTTTCAAGTTTTTTTAGCCACAACATAGGATCATTGCCTGAACAGTCAACAGATTCAGGTGTGAACGAACGGATCCGACATTGGAACGGACACTAACACAAATATTAACATTTCTTTTCTTTTCAGATTAATTTTTCTCTCTAATTAGACTTGAAATTTATTTTAAAAATTAGCTGATCAGTAGAACTCATCAGCGTAGCTTACCACGACAGGCTAAGCAGAGAGTATTGCGATTAAGGCGAAAGCTTTAGCTGACAAGAAAATTAAATGCAAACCCGGAAGCAGATCATTGGCGACCGGCGCCACAGAGACAACCACGATGCGGGCAAAATCCGCATGTTAACAGAGGATCGGTTGAAACAGATCAACAGAGAGAAAAAAGCCATTTTATAGCTATGCAGTTTTTGTGCTAACTGACCGGCTAATCTTCCTTTTTTTGTGGCTCCAATTATTTGATATCCTTTGATTTCAGTGCAGCTTATTATTGTTTTTTATTTTTGTTATACATTTTACTATGCGCTTATAAATTAGCAGGTTTTAATGTGAATGTTATGTTTTCCTATTATAAAGGTTTAATTTAATTGCCCAAGTAAAAAGTTTTCTACAGGTTCTCATGCTTTCACTTTGGTTACCTAAACTTTTACAATTTACCTTGGAGTAAACTTTATTGAAAAGATTCAGCAGACTATGTAAAAGACTCTTCTTATACTGACAAAATTGAAACACACAGGAAAATCAGTTGCAACGATGTAATATAGTCTTTATCTCAATTTAATGTTCTCTCAGCTCCAGTGCCACTTTCCGGTTGTATAAAATGCTCTGCAGTTACACGAACTGCTCAACATATTGTCATTACGTTTGATTGTTGGATCACCTATTTGTTGATTTTTAGCGGCTATTCAGTGGTTTCTTCCTGCACCAGCAGAGTTGCGAAAGGCTACTACTGAAAGTGACAAATGTGAAATAAAGTTTTATTGCAGCTCAACATTCGCCTCTTCTTCGCCTTTCTTCCTCTGACCTTTACAATACCTTCCTTATTCCTCTTACAAATTTAATGGAAAAAGACTTTATTGTACTTAATAAAAAAAATTTTTTTTCAATCACACTTGAAAACAAAAACAGATTATGAAAATCAAGAGGTGTTGGTTTCTAAACTGAGTTTGTTTGTGTCACCCCATTTGTTGTTACTAAACCGTGTCTTGAATTTTTATCAGTATTTGTCTCTATTAAAATAACTTTTATTCTCTAGTTTACCAGAAATAAAGGATTTAAAGATCTCTCAAAGTCGAATGAAAGAAGGGAATTAAAATATATCACAAAGATTAGAATATTTATATCACAAAGAGTTCACCAAATAATCAATGGACAAGTCGATATTAAGGTGCAGAAAATACAGGATTTGGTAGAAGATCGTAAGAAGACCTACCCATTTTGCAATTTCACTAGCAGCCAAGTATACTACTATCGTAGTCCTTTAGAGATCTATAAACGGGAAGCAAACTTTTATAATTTTTGATTTTTTGTAATTTTCAAATGACTTTTGAGATTTGTGCTTCTATGGTAGTTCATATTTGTCAAGTTGGTGCTCAAACATAGCGATTTTTTTGATAAGTTTTTTTGACTTTTCTTCATTTGATTTACGTACCTGAAAAAGTACGTTTTAGTTTCAAAATTATGACGTGGTTGGAGCAAACGTGAGATTTGGAAAAATTAAGGACGTTTTAAGCATGCCTGTGCCAGAACTGATTAAAGTCACTGTTTGCTGATTCACCTAGTATAGTTTTCCCTGTGAATAATATTGACATTCTAATTCAAAAACAAGTAAAGAAATATAGGCATGACAGAATTTACCAGATTGATATTGGCTTTCACAAGTGCAGCGAGATTATCGCGTTCTTTTTCAAGGTGCCGAAAATTCTCTATTATCACCTTTTTGGCTTTTTCACTTTCTGCGCACTTTCTTGTTAAACTTTCGATGTATGCAGCTTCCTTCTGTAAATACAACTTAGATCTGAAAATTGTTAAGAAACTAAAATGCAGGATAAAATAATTATGATTTAAATTTCTTTCTCTGCTTGTAAAACACACCAATATCGCCAAATTAAGTGAAATAATGTTTTCATTATTGTTGCAAATGGATTACTGTAATTGGAATGGTCAGGACTTTTTAAAAATAATATGTAACATAATAACATAGCTAATTCTAAATTAATAACATATTTGTGAAAAAAAAAAGAACTAACATAACGGCTTCCTAACTCTACATTCACCAGCTGGATGTTCCGGCGCAACGATTTGTTTTCATCAGTCAAAATTCGGTTTTCTGCCTCCAGTTTTATAATATCGTTTTTGGTTTGTTTGGCCACTCTTTCGTGTTTATCTACTTCCTCGTTTAATTTTGTAACCTCAAGCTGAGAAAATTTGTTTACATTAAAATTATAAACTGTTTTTAACGCAACACAGTACACTTTCGAAGTGTTATGTCAAGTCTCACATTCAATGGCACAGAGTGGCATTAATTTTTCCTAAAATAACTCCATTCCTGATCCTACCTTGTGCACACTTCGTACACTGCACTGTCAGAAATTAAACCTTTGAGTTTCTGTTTAAATATCAAGAATTCATAGCTAATAAAACTACTGTTAAAGTCAGTTTCTTTTGGTCTAGATTTTTTGTTGAAATTTATAAATAAGCAGCTTAAAAGGTCCAAAATGTTGAAAACTATTGAAAACTTCTTAGGTTCTTGTTAAAACAACGTTAGAAAAAAGCGAATAAAAAATCGACAAATTTATAACTAGTTTGTGAACCAATCACGTATTTTCACAAAACGCCTGTCTTTTTTTCACCAAAAATTATTGCTTGCTCTCGAAATAACTTTTATTAATATGCGCGAGGAAAGATATGCTGTACTGTCAACGTGTTGATACAGATAAACTTTTCCATGGCAGTAATTTGTTCGCTTGTCTGACTTTTTAACACTTTTTTTAATAAGCTACTGATGATGAAAGCAAAACAGTCTATTTCAACGCTTTGTTCTACCATTTAATAGTTAATAATCCTGTTCTAATTCACTTTGCTCTATCCTTTTCTATCTGCTCTCTAAACATAGATCCTGAGTTGAGTTTTTCTGTCAAAGTCTTGGCAAACATATTGTGAACGGCCCTGCTTTTTTCCACCTTTCCTAATCTTTACAGACTTTGAAACAATTAAAAGTATTTTTAAGTGAAAAAATTGCGCATAAATTATGTTACGAGATTTTTGAGTCAAAGGTTTGGAGGTTAAAATAAATTACAGTTTGTCGAGAGTACTTTAATTAAAAGCAAAAGACTTCCTTTCTAACCTCACAAAAAAATGCACACTCAATTATTAATTCTAAATGCAAAATAGATTTTAAAAATTTGTTATTTACCTTCTACTATCTAAATAAAACACATAACTTCTAAGTTTTCTTAGTTATCTGTTTAAGCAGAGAATTGCACTATTAAAATTAGCAAAAAAGTCAAAGAAGTTACCCGTGTAAATCTGATAATTTTTTCTTTTTTCTCAACCTCTTCTTTGAATCGGGATTTTAGCTTTACTAGTTCCTTGTTGTGCTCTTCAAGCATAAACTGCAAATTTTTCTCAGCCTCTTCTTTGACCTTTTCAAGCTGAAAAATTTTACGTGTATATCAGCCAGCAGTTCTTGTTGAATAATAATGTACCATTATTTTGGTATTTTAGCTAGATGTTTCTTGGTTCTATTC
>UXUI01007154.1:6671-21645 GCA_900576705.1 Enterobius vermicularis | reverse complement strand
TGAGCAACGGCACTGCCTCGTCGTCGTTCTAGCTGATTCATCGTCAACTGTTAACCAAACTGTTTTTGGGAACTTGTTTTTCCTCTCCTCCCCTTCCCTCCCCCTTTGCTGTCACTAGAACTGTTCAAGAGTTAGCATCGGTAAATAGAACAAAATCAAAACAACGGAAAGGAGTAAACTGATTTTTATTTCCAAGGATGTTGTAGTGACTTCGCGGAGTAACAACAATGATGATGCTGGTAACAGTAAATGGTAACTGTAATGATGATGATGGCGACGACGATGACGATGGTGATGATGGTAGCAGTAGCGAACAACATACCCATCGAGTGCGGAGAAACAGAGACGCGGGCGCATTTTCATTGGCGGACCGAAAACCAGAAAATAGTCTTACCAACAAAGATCAGTCGTTTTGTATCAGTTTTGCTATGTCGGCATATGATCGTGAATGAAAAAAAATTTTTTTATGCCATTTGAAAGTTCATTTATATTTTCTGGGAGTCAGTCTTGGTAAAACAGTCTTAAAAAATCAACAAAAAAAGTTTTTGCAGTCACTTTTCCACAACTTTTTTACGGATTTGTTTGTTATTTGCTTATTTTGCTCTATTTATTCCACACTTGGAGGCTCTGTGGCTTTGACTGCAATTGATCTTTTATTATTTGGAATTGTTTCTCCTGTTGACTTATTCAGACTGTTTAACACAAGGAAGGAATGTTGTTTCTTCCCTCTATCGCTCTGTTTCTTACCTTTTACAGAAATATTATTCTGTCCTTAAATAAATTTGTTGCAATTACAAATGGTTCCAGTTTCGTTTGCCATACACAGAATTATTGTGTTACTGGACTGTGTGCATAAACAACACTTATATTTTTACAGCTATTGTAGCTGAGCAAATAGGTGACCGACTCAAAGATTTCGGCCAGAGAACTAGACTTGCTGAGTAACGAGTAGGCTTCAGTATAATTGTTATGACTATTCTCAGATCATCTAGCTGAAAAATTGTTGATTAACTTTTACGGTTCACCAGGCAGAATCTTTTTCTTGCTATATTTTTAAGTTTACCTTGCTCCGAAATTTTGCCTTAATGAAGTTAGAAGAAAGGAAAAGGGAGAGAGAAAGACGTGTGCCATTTAACAAATCGTTCTTCTACTTAATTCAATAAGTTTATACTGTTGCCTTCTCTGCTGACAGCTACTAAGTACCTATCAAATAAAAATATTTGCTTTTTTTTGCTCTAATTATTATTCACAAATTTCTAATCATTTTATTCATTTGCTTAAAAGAAAAAAATCTTTTTTTTTGCTTATTTTATTCATAAAGATTATTTGAAAAAATAAAAACAGAAATTTTTGCTGGTCATGAATTTGTTTGTTTAATATGTTTTTGAAATTTATTTTTGCAAAAGCATTTTTTCCTTGTACTGTTGTTGGCTTAAATCGTTTTAGTTGTATTTGTGAATGTCGAAATACGCCAGTTTATCTTTTACGCATGTTTCTATTTTTGTCGGAGAACAGTCGTTCACTACATTTCCATTTGCATTCTCATACACCGGGATTGGCGCTTTGAGAAAAAAAAAAGTTTAAGTATATTAATAAAAGAATAGTTTCTGATCCTTATTTCATTTCCTACTTTTTAACTTTCAGAAGCCGAAAAAAAAACCGTCGTTTTGTAAGGAAAATTTGACGTAAGTGTGCTGTGACGAACTGAACTATCGGCTATCATGGGTTCACTGTACCGTTCCGAGCAGATGCGCTTCTGCCAAATGATCGTTCAGAAGGACGCGGCATTTGCTTGCGTAGCCGAACTCGGCAAACAGCCCTATGTGCAATTCAAGGATGTTAGTTTGCATAGTTTTGCAGGACACTTTAACTGACACAATTAAAGCAGTTTTCTGTTTTACCAGAGACGATTCCATTTTCATCGTCGCTTATTTCGGCGATGGTCAACCGACGTTTACTAAACAATTGCAACAAATTCTTTAATTAAAAGCTGGAACTTGTATGGATACCGCGTGTGGTGACTTTGACCGGTTGTTTTGGAGTGATTTTTGGAACTAAATTTCTTAAGGAATTTTATTAGCAGTTGTTTTAATGACTGATTATGAAGCCAGCTGAGGAATAGTTGTAAATTTAAGAGTTGAAATGATTTCCTTTCTGCCTTTTTAAGGAAATTTGATCAAACAAAGAAGTTTAAAATTTATAGTGAAAACAAACGGGGATAACGGAGAGAATACTCCATTTTTTTTTTTAGAAATTTAAAAATGCATTTAATGGAGTATGTAATTCTGTCTTTTACCACTAAAACCAATTCTGAAACTATATGGTTTTTTAAATTTTTTTCTTTCTTGAGTACAAAGAGTGAGAAAATTTGGACTCAGAAACAAATAAATATTCTGGCGTGCTAAAGATAACAAAAAAAAAACAGATCTGTTAGGTATATTTGATTTCCAATTTCAAACAGGTCCTTAAAATCAAAAATTAAATTTCATTTTTCTTCACCTCCTTTAATATTATTTTCCGGTGTCTTTTTTCCTCGATTTTTCTTTCTGACTTTCTTTTTTCACATTTCATTTTTTTCTATTCCTTTTGTCTCGTTTTGCTTGTTTAACTTTGAAAAACGAATATATTTGAACAAGATTAGTATACTAATGGAAAATCACCAAGACAAAAAATCAATATTAATGATGAACAGAAAATTTTATTTGCCAAAAACATTAATAATTTTGGATGGCATATGTTTTACAGCAATTATACATTTCAAATTCATACCATTTTGGGCAACAAATTGTCTGCGCTTTTCAGCAACGTCACTGAAGTGCTATAGTTTCAAAAAAAAATAAAAATAAAAAGACCAATATCGCAATCGATGATATACATGGCAGTCCGATATTCTATCGCAAATGCTTTACATCCGCCATTCTGTCTGTAGGCAGAAACTGCTGCCTGTCGTGCGCTACTGACCGAATATCGTTCAGCGCTGTCCCATAAGCCGTTTTCCGACTGCAGCATCAGTAACAACGCAGAAAACTGTCATGTTCGGCACCGAAGCCAAACTGGAAATTAGGGCTGAGAAACCTGAAATTTTTTCATCAGTTATTGTTCTGTTTAAGTTTTCCCTCTCAACTCTTTTTATCGAGGAAGAGAAAAAATTTCTTACCTATCAAAGGCTATGTGAAAAATAATTACAAAATATCTCTTTTTTTCGTTTTTCTTTTTTTTTTTTTTTTTGAACACTTCAGTTGAAAACGTTGTTAGTTTCACTGAACAGCGAAATAATCTTTAGTCTCAGTCAACTTAAAACCATAGTTTATTTTTTTGTTTTCTTCTGATAGCGATCAATCTTTTTTCTGTCATTATATTTTCCTCGCTTTTTTTTTTCATTTTTTTTTTAATTTAATTTCACAAAAGAGACAAAATTTTTATCGGTGTTCAAATTTGCTGAAGTAGTGCAGTTGTCGGCTGACTATAATTTTCATAACTTTTGAGCAGTCGTTGTTAGAAACATTTAGGGATACTCTATGTCAATTTCAAAAATTCTTGTTCAGAAATCTATGAAAGATCCTTAATAATAAGGCAGAAGGAAGAATCCATGTTGTATTTTTTTTTTGTAACCTGCTGAACTGTGAAATCTACGTCTTTTTTTTGTTGCTACAGCCATTCATAATAGTCGGTATGAAACAATGATACAACAAAATACGAGTGGTTGAAATAGTTGAAAATTTTTTCTTTGTTGCGTATTTGTTGTTTCTGATCTACAAGAAAATGACTTGAAATTGCTGGAGAAAGTAGATACTATCGAATTTTTAATGCACCATATCAAATGAGGTATTATAAAGCCAAGTTCCCAGAGCTAAATCAAAAGCTTTTTTTTCTCTTCTGCATAATCATAATATATGATTTTTGTAGTTAAATGAAAGTACCAATCAGTTTCAACGGATGTTTGTCCGAGATATCAGGCGGTTTGATGAATTAGAGCGAAAACTGAGTAAGGATTATGTTTTCTTTTGCATTTGGGTCTTAATCATTTTTAGTTGCAAAAATAGAAAAAGTTTTGTTTATTTCAAAGGAAAGTCGCAAAATAGACAGAAAAAAGCAGAAAAAAGAAAAATTTTATTTATTTTAGGGTTTATTGACAGTCAAATTAAAAAAGATGGTATTGTGTTAACAGAATTAGCTGATGAAGGAAATTATGAAGTGATGCCACCGCATGAGCTAAATCAGCTCGAGGTCTGTTCTTACTGTTTTATCATTCCGGCAAACTACAGTGCTATAAATACATTTGCTGTATAATAGCGTGTTTGCTGATACAGTGTTTTTTTTATAATTACCGTACTGTTGTTCGTTGAGTTTCTTATCAGTCGTTTATTTGTCCGGCACCATTGGTTTAGCGATACCTCTAATAATATGGAAAGGTGTCGTAGTTCTTGTTATCATTGCATGCAGTTGCATTATTGTAAGCGTTTACTTTTCAAAATGATGTCAAAAAGTGAAAGAAACGTGGACATGAGATGTTTAATGTCAGTATCACTTAGTATTTCTAGACGACTCTAATCGACTTAGAAAGAGATTTGCTGAACATGAATGAAAGTGAGCTGTTGTTACGTAAAAACTATTTGGAACTCAAAGAGTGGGAAGCGATTCTTGAAAAGGCTGATCAATTTTTTCAAGGAGTAAGTTCACCAATTAACGGTCGTGTACTAGCGATTCAAAAGCTTCTTTTGATATATGGAATTGCTGTTACCAAAAAAACCAACATGTCAAGTAGTATCATATTTTTTAGGGAATAAATGACGTTGCAATGCAAGAAATCCAAACTGTGGAAGAGGAAGATTTTCCGTTTTCTTTACGTTCTGAAAAAGAACCAATGACGTAATTTTTTGAAAACTAGGACTTTGTTTACTTTGCTAGTTAAATCTGAGTCGAATAGAATGGTAGTAACTTTTGAAAAAATGACTTCCTTAATCTTCTTACACTTTCTAATTCGTTTTCATTAGTGGACATCTGCACGTCCTGATTCTTTTCAGTTTTCTAACTGGAGTCATCAATCGTGATCGTGTGAATGCTTTCGAACGAGTTATTTGGAGAGCTTGTAGAAGAACAGCATTTGTGAGGACAGCTGAGATCAGTGAACCTTTGTTCGATCCCGACGCGGTAATTATATTGACCCTTGATTATTACTTTGGACCCTTTTCATCTTCTATTAAAGATACAAAATGTGTGAAATTTGGCACTCCTTACAAAAAACTGGATCGTGGTTCTTGCATATCCACCTATAAAGCTATTGTTGTTTGTCTGTTGCTCAAAGTAATAAATAGTTTAGGGTGAAAATCAGAACAAATCCGTTTTTGTCGTGTTTTGCAAAGGTGAACGACTGAAAAACATTATCGAAAAGGTTTGCGAAGGGTTTAAAGCAAAATTGTACAATACGTGTCCAAGAAATAGTAAGGTAGGAGTTCAGAAATACTATTTCTTTGCAATATTTTTTTTTAATTAACAGAATTTATCAACCAACTAATTTGTTGATAACAGACTGGAGTTTTGGATACTGTCGTTCATGATTCTTGTTGATACACTGTTTTCTTTAATCATTCGTTCTGGATGATTACTTAGGATCGGCATGCAGCCTCTAGAGATGTACGAGCACGCATTTCTGATCTACAAACTGTCATGGGTCAAACTCAGGAACACCGTTACAAGGTTCTGAAAGCTGCAGCAGGCAATATGCGAGAATGGCAGAAGCAGGTCCTTTAAATTTCAAAAATTTTTGCATGCCGGTTGTTCGTGGAACATTAAAATTTGCTTAGTCATTCTTCTCATCGTATTTACATATGTAGTTCAGGTTCGTCTTCAAAAAGCCGTATACCATACTCTAAACCTGTTCACTTTCGACAGCATTGGCAAATTCTTCGTCGCAGAGTGTTGGGTTCCACTTTCAGACTTAGAAAATGTGCGACAAGCTTTGGAAAGAGCAGTGGTAGGTTTGTACAGCATTGTATTACTACATATCTTTTCCTTATTACTAATTAAAAGGAAAATTTTTCTTGTAAGCGAACAATTGCTGTTTAGATTAGGCATAATGCTTAATTTGTCTTCTTGATCTCTTTTTTTGACACGCTCGACGTTGAAGTCATCATAATTTATCTTAAGGAGATTAATGGTAGTACGGTAAAACCGGTTTTAAATTTACTGGAAACTTCTGAGGAACCGCCAACTTATAACAAGGTAAACAAGTTTACAGAGGTTTTTCAAGGGATCGTCGATTCATATGGGATTGCTTCATACCTCGAAGTTAATCCAGGTAAGCATTGAAATTTGACTTTAAGCATTTAAAAAAGAAGTAAAATATTTTTTTAAAATGTCTTTTACTAAAATGTTTTTTTAAAATGTTTTTTCTAACTGCAGCACCGTTCACAATTATATCGTTCCCGTTTATATTTGCTTGTATGTTTGGCGACTTTGGACACGGTTTAATCATGTTTCTTGGTGCGCTGTTGTTTGTGCTTAAAGAGGAATATTTTATCAAAAAAAAGATAAAGGATGAGGTTTGTAAAACTACTTTGTTTGATGGTTCACCATACAGCATAGGTGACCTGTTTCTTCCAGTTCTTAGAAGAAAAAGAGGAATTTACTGGAACATGTAAAAAATGTCCAGGTGTGATGCGAAAAGGATAATTTTTATAGATATTTAACACGTTCTTTGGTGGTCGTTACATCATTCTGCTGATGGGTTTGTTTTCGATGCATGCGGGCATATTGTATAACGATGCTTTCGCTAAGTCATTCAACATTTTTGGATCGTCTTGGAGAAATATTTATAGGTAGACATAGTTTTTGCTTGCGTATTGTTTCTAAAAATTTTCATTAGTGTTTGATGTTAAAAATTATAACATAATGATGAACTGAAGTAGTGGAAGAAATAAGACTGTTTCCAAGCCAAAAAATGACTTATTCAGGTGGAGACTAGTTGCTAAAGCGCTGTTTAATCTAAATTTTGAAAGAGTATCTTGCTTACTTCTAGTGCTCATCAGTTGGAAAGTTGGGAGAACCAGTCGGTGATTCAGCATAAAGAAGTACTGGGAGATTTGATACCAGAACGAGCTTTTTTAAATGACCGCGGACCATACTTCTTCGGGATGGATCCAATTTGGAATTTAGGCGAAAACAAGCTTAACTTCCTTAACTCGTTGAAGATGAAACTTTCAGTAATTGTAGGCATAGCCCAGATGACTTTTGGGGTTATGCTCTCGTTAATGAATTACACGTCAGTGCTTACACTTAGTTTCTTTAGTAACAATCAGTGACTGAAATCATTAAAGTCTTTTCAGTTTCTTCAAATCGAAAATTGAGATTCTTACCGTATTCATCCCTCAAATGCTTTTTATGCTTTGCATCTTCATCTACCTTTGTTTGGAAATTATTATCAAATGGATCTTCTTCTCAGCAAACAAGGGTTTCATTTTTGGGCAATTTTACCCTGGCTCCCACTGTGCCCCCTCACTTCTGGTAAAGTTTAGCAGACTTACACATTGCTTAACCCAATTTTAATGAACAGTGATAATCGGCTAAAAATATAAGACCTGTTACTGACTCCTCGCTTTTTTCAGATTGGACTTATTAATATGTTCATGTTCAAAGAGCGCACTCCTGGATTCGTGAACACAACACGCGTTTTAAGTCAAAATGCGACGAATGCGCAATATCAGGAGCTGCCAAACTGCTATTTGAATCAGTGGTATCCGGGGCAGGTCAGTCAGATTATTGTGTGAAAAAAAGACTGATTCAGAGCCCAGGACTAAAGTGCAAAGCTTTATCATTCTTCTCCTCCGCCATTACGAATTTGACTATAATAACTTGAATCTGGAGGATGTAATTCTTAACCATAGTAATATGATGCCAATTTAGTCAGTAGTTGAAGCGGTGCTAGTTATTATTGCTGTACTATGTATACCGGTGATGCTTTTTGGTAAGCCCATTTTTACACTGATGCAGCAGAAAAAGGCGAAGACTCAGGATCTCGATAAACTGGTAAGTGGAGAAGGAACAATATTTACCGCATTCATTTCTTTAACTCACGAAGACCATGAATATCAAATGTGAACAGTAATGGTGCAAGAGACAATAGTTCTTTACTGCTAAGCCTATTTTTAAGTAATTTGCCTAACTTCGGCCCCTTCAGATTGTACGTGTCAACATGGAAATTGAAGAAACAGAAATCTTAGCCAGTCAAAGTAGCACGAATGGAAGCATTGGCAAGGGTCAGGGTAAATCATTTGAAAAACCGCTCAACGAACAGACGACATCAGAAAATAGAGAGCCTGAAGAGCATGAGGTATGAAGGGTTCAGCTCACTACTGTATGCCTCAAAGCATTTTGATATTATTTTTTCTTAGTTTATCAGTGGGCAGATTTCCTCGTTTAGAGCTTCGGAGATATAATGGTGCATCAAGCCATCCACACCATAGAATATGTATTAGGTTGTGTCTCGCATACAGCTTCTTACCTTCGATTGTGGGCGCTGTCTTTGGCTCATGCGCGTAAGTTTCACAGACAATGCGGGTGTTGGACCGCAGCCTTGAACTTCTGAATAATAACAGTTTTGTTGTAAAACAAACCTGAGTAGACTATTTGAGTCGCACGTAAATTTTTTTGCGCAAAAAATAGGCACAACTAATCAGTTCAATCCTCTAAATTTTGGTGTAGAAAAACAATGGTAGAAACAGTTAGACGGCAGATTGTTCATAACGCCAGACTTTGTAACGCAAATGTAGACACAGAAGTGTCAAAGAATATATTTGAATTATAGAGTATCACTGTTTCAGAATTGTCTGAAGTGCTTTGGAGCATGGTTTTGGAGCAGTCTTTCCAACTTTCTGGTGTAGCAGGCTACATAGCGCTTTATGTAATATTTATCTTTTTCGCTGTCTTAACAATTTCAATCTTAGTCCTCATGGAAGGACTGTCTGCATTCTTGCATGCCATCCGTTTACACTGGTTTGTTTTTCTTTGTCTTGTGAAAAAACTTATAGCAAACTTCTGTAAATCATCTGATTATTTCAAGGTCCTATAAACAACCTGCCGGACTCAAAAAAAAAATGTGACTATTGTTGTGATTTTCAGGGTGGAATTCCAATCAAAATTTTACCTCGGACTTGGGTATCAGTTTGTGCCATTCTTCTTCAAAGACGTCCTTCTTAAAGCTAGCGCCTCGGACATGTAATGCAACGTATCTGCATCGAGCTTATACGGCTACTCCAGAAATACAGATTTCTATGTCTTTATGCAAACAATTGCCTCTAATTACTCTTGCCACAAGAACTGTTAAACGCCCCTACCCATCTCCTAGTTTGTACTCCTTATGGAAGAAATGTCGCCACACTCGACACTGTTCACTCAGCCGGTGCTGTTTTTGCTCCGTGACATCAGTGCCAGTGCTTAAAGCGTCTCCATACTTAGTTTATAAAACTAGTCAAGCAAAACGTTAAGCCTTTTGAAGACCCATCCCGACTTGTTGCACTACTTGATCCATACACGCAGTAAGGACTGCACAAGGATGAACTGCTACAATAAAAGTCGCGCAAGCAATAATTAGTCATTCAAGCAACCTCAACAAGACCTTAGACATGTTTTAAACGACACCAGCCCACACGCCACCATCATTTTCAATTCACTTCCAAATTGCAAGACAAAGGCAAAATGATTAAATTAATACATGGCATGCAAAGACAACGGCAAACATATCATTTGCTATGCCGTGCAACCAAGCGGAAATACTTCACTTATGTCTTACCCCAACCGTCTGAGAAAGTCAAAAGCGACCCCCTAACTCAAAGCCAATGAAGATGCTCTCTAGGTGTTACTGGTTTTATGAAAGCTAAAAACGAGCAACAGTGCCCAGGGACGTCTTCCGAAGCTGACTCTATACACACAAGCAGCGAGAACAAATGAAAAAATACTGATCTAAAAGTGAAATACAGCTTTAACCGTACAAATATGTTGCAGGCATTTCTCATACAACAATCTACAGGCAATTTAAGCAAAATGAAAGCAAAAAAGAAGAATTAACGTCTCCATCTTCTGATAAGTAACCCATGGCAAAACCTATAAAAGAACATCAGACTGCATATTATGCAAAGGGCAAAGATCTGCTTACGCAACAACGATAACTAACACATCTTGTCACATTAAACTACAGAAAAAAAAAAATCATCACCACAACAGGGAAATCTCGACAACACCTCTTGAACGAAAACCACCAGTTTTCAAAAAAAAAACATCGGTAAGACAACCAACTAAATAACCTTCCACTGATACTTGTACAGAAAAAAACCCAAAACAATGACAATGATGAAATCCACAAAAACATGACGGAACGAGGCAAAAGTAAGCGAAATATATATAACTCAAAAAAAAAAAAAAAAAAAAAAATTAACTGCTACTCTCGTTTGCCTTTTTTAATTCATATTCAAAACATAATATCAAATGCATAACTAAGGTTTCAGTTACGCAAACTCTAAACAGCAAGCTATAGCATGCAATTTGAAGAAATGCATGAGCTAGGGTCCAAAAATGTACACACAACAAAAATCAACCGATAAGCAATCAAAAACACACACGCCGCAAAAGGTCCAAAAAAAAATGAAAAAGATAATATTTAATGAAGGAAATGCCTTCAATCACAAGATCCTCAGAACTAGTTCCACACTTATAACAGTATAGATCAAAATTAATGGCGTTTATACATGACAGAGTTAATAATTTGATTTGATCCCTGTGTTTTGAAAAACCAACATTTCCTAAATTCGTCTGTACTTCAAAATCTCATGCACCAATTAATTTTTTTCCCTTCTTATTCTAGACAGTAGGGAAATACTATAATACAATACAATGCCAAAACTTGAAAAAATTACTCTGAATTTACAAAAGAACAAATAAGAATATTCCTTATCAAAAAAATTATCCTTGCTGCAACTTGAGATCCTTCACAGCACGTATGTACGCTATCAGTGAGCTAAGCGGTTTAGCCATTTGTATGAATGGATGTTTTAAGAGTTCCACAGTGTCCGCTCTCGCATCTTGATTAACACACAAACAACGGTCCAAAAAATCATTAAATTCTGCAGACAACATATCCTTTCTCTTCACTTCAGGTTTGCCATTTTGTGCAATTAAATAAATTGCCTAGAATCACGTGTACTTAAACTGTTAGAGTAACTTAACAAATTTCATAAATAATCAAAAAAAAAGAAAATATTTCATTGAAACTAGAAAGTTGCAAATAAAAATAAAACTCAACTATACCACAGAAACCTTATCTGAAATAAAAATTAAATAGAACCTTTAATGGCGTTTCATGCAAATATGGTGGCTCGCCATCTAACATTTCCAATGCCATAATACCTAACGACCAAATGTCAACCTTGTAGCTATATTTTGTTTTATTAACTATTTCGGGTGCCATCCAGTACGGAGTTCCTACCATTGTGGCTCTGTAAATGTGATTTTCATACTACAATCCTAATTCAAGAATCGTCTGCAATAAAAAAAATTGAAAAAAACCTTTTGCAATCATGTTGAATTTGTGCACAGAATCCAAAATCAGTTAACTTCACCGCACCCTCCATACCCAGCAACACGTTGTCCGATTTTATATCGCGATGTATAATACCATGACTAGAATGAAACAAGAGCTAGCAGAAATAAATACTACAAGAATGACAACCCAAAAAAAACAAACCCAAAAAAAATCTTGAGAGAAGCAAAATAAAAAAAATTGTAAGAAGTAATTGAGCGTGAGAGAAAAGAGAAATTGTCCTTCTACGTCGAAAGAGAAATCTAAGCAATTAATGAAAATCTTTTCATAATAAACTTTTCAAAACAATTCATTCACCCTCGACATATGTATCTCCTGCTTTCCTGCCCACCAGAAATCTTTTAGGGTAGAAGAGAAAGAGAAGAAAGTTGCTACTATTTCAAGCTCATAGACAGAATTGAATTAGACAAATTTTAAGTAGAGTATGTTCAAGCAGAAATTTGCACTATACGTCTTTTTAATTATCCACACAGAAATACAGCAAAAAAACAATCACCTGTGCAAAAAATTCAGTGCTTGCAAACATTCTTTCAAAACAGCAGCAATTTGCCCTTCATCTAACTCTGTTTTCACAACAACATCAGTCAGATTGCCGCCCTCCAAATAATCCATCACAACCCACAAATCATCTGCATCAACGAGATAGCTATCAATATAATTTACCAGGTTCTAAAAAAAAAAAAATTAAGAAATTTAGCTTATTAATACCTGACAACTGCATTTGTTAAGCGTAGTAAAATATGCGTGAAACCCAACAGATCCAACCTCATGTTTGTATTTTTGCATCACTTTTATTTCTGTAAGAAGTAATTCCTTCTTCGGCTGACTTTCAAAAGCCATGCGTTTAACTGCAACAATCTGCCCGTTTCTTCGATCTCTGGCGGTATAAACCCTTCCAGATGCGCTAGAAGCAAGAGTAGTAATATACGAGGGAACCAATATTGTAATTTTCTGCTGCATAATTGAATTCGCAAAAATCACTTCACTCCAAAAAAGTTACAAGAAGCAGACAAATTATTTAAATAGTCAAAAGAGTAAGCAATTTTCATCAGGATTTACGATGCTATCCCCTGCCGCCCTAAAGATGAAACAAACGAACAATAACTTTAAAACATGATTTACACCAAAATGGGTTCGTGGAGTAGATAATGGTGAGTAAATCTCATGTTCTTGGCCACCATTTGTCATAAACTGAATACAAATATTTTAATGAATAAATTAAGCTAAAAATGTTGAACACCACGCAAGAATCCTTACTGTAACCAAAAGCAGAAGCTTAACTCAAAATGCTAAATGCGAATGTTGTTCCTAATTTCAAAAAAAAAAAAAAAAAAAACAGAAAATTCAACAAAAACTTAAAATTCCGACTTTGCTTTAAGCTTTGGCAACAGTTTACTGATCTGCATAGACATGCTAACATAACTCTAAAAAAACACATGAAAAAAACAAGTGCATTAGTAAGTTACCCGACACCAATTTTCTGGATAAGCTCGTATTTTTCTATTGGATCACCTTCATTGACAATTCGTTTTAATTCTTCGAGTACCTGAAAAACGAAAATTAAACAGTATAAAAGAAAAAAATGAATACATAATACAAAGCCACTATACCTCTCACCTATTTTCAAAGTTGGAAAAACAAAAAAAACTGCATATAAAATAGTCTATAAACCACTGAAAGAAAAGTCGATAATTTATCCCTCCCCCGCCGCCTAAAAAAAATTGCTGTTTATAACTGAAGCAAATTCAACAACCAATTCTAATTAGTGTACGAGATAAAAAACATAAAGTTTTGTAAAAGATTAGTTGGAACGTAAATGTGGAGATAAATATTTACTGCACAAGAAAGAGAAACAAATGTGCAACCTCAGAATCCGTTAGTTTTGGCTTTACAACTTTGTTAACGTTCTCATCATTTTCTTCTTCTCCTTGCTGCGCCCTTCTTCGCACCTGTACCTGAACTCTACTAGTAATAGTTGCATATGAATCATCAGACTAGTTGAGAGAGTAAACACAGTTATCAGGAACAAGTGCCGAAAACCACCAACACTTGATAAAAAGATCAACCGAGAAGAAGACCCATGACTGATTATACCTGCTCGTAATTCCCATTTGAAGATGTGTCGTCATCTGCCTCACTGCCAACAACATCGTTCCTTGAAGAATCAGAAACAACACTTCCACTTTTTTCGCTAGCAGCATTTGTAACAGCTTTCTTATTTGTTTCGTTATCATTAACAATTTTTGAAGCCACAAAACTGACATTGTCTCCAGAATTATAAGCCTGTTGCTTCGTCGTAGAGTTGGAGGATTTTAAGTGCTGCAAATGTACTTGATAAAAAAAGTTTTAGCGATGCGTAACCTGCTTTGGCAATATAATCTAAATGAAAGTCTCACAGCAGGTTTGGGTGGGAGGGGCGGTGGTGCTCTTCGCGGACTAGTTGAAGTTTTTTGCGGTAAAGTTTCAACTGTTGGTATATTCTCCCTAAAAACACAAATTGTTTTTTCTGCAATACTGTTAATATAAATTTACTGTCAAAACAAAAGGTAACTTTTGATCTTAAGCTAAACAGAAAATTATACAAAACCTATTAGAAATTCGAGAAGGAGGAACTGGAGGAGCTGTAGGCACTTTAGCTTGTCGTGGCGGGAGGACCGGCGGTAAAACGTTCTGGTCCTCAGCAACTGGCGATGCAACAGGGGATTTCGTACTGCTGTTTGATAAGACAGGAGAAGTACACGAGGGCGTGCTTGTAACTAAATAAAATTTTCTGGAGCGTGCAATTCAAATATTCGATAGACTGTTTCAAAGTCAAGAAGCAAAAAACTTCATGCCTACCGTTACTGAATGAACCTATTTTGTATAAAGACCGTTGCGACAGTGATGACTCTTCCTCTACATCATCGTCTGAAGGTAGTTGAGACTTTGTGAGCATAAACTTTTGTTTATCAGCATCTTGCGCCATTACAGTCTTGGCATAAAACTTCAGTGCTGTCACAACAGCAGATGGATTCTTTTTTTGATCAGCTTCGCTTAAACACAATAAAACAATACAATGTTGTTGTTGAAAGGTTGTTGAACAATGTTGAAAGGTTTCTCGATTAGAAGATATAAGATAGTACCTGATGTCTCTAAGGAGTGTATCTAGCCATGGTTGAGGAAGACCCGTAAATTTTTTTCCGTCGTAGCCAACGTGAATCCGATGTACAGTGTTGTACGGAGAACTAATTTCACCCGGTCCCGATACGGAAGCAGTCGGTGATTCGGCATCATTATTATTAGAATTAAAAAAGCGTACAAGAATATTTCTCCGTCGTACCTAAAGTTAAGTAACTTAGCTCGTCTAAACAAGTCGAATCCATAGCTTAAAAACCTTATAACTGT
>UXUI01007152.1:58000-81150 GCA_900576705.1 Enterobius vermicularis | reverse complement strand
CAATCACCTCCTGGAAAGCCTTTTGATACAGTTGTTTTTCTGCAGGTGCAAATGTTTATGCGAACAATAAGTGCTCTCGGTTTGTGTATAATGTATTCACAAACCTATTTGCTAACCCCTACCTTCCCTTTTCCCCCTTCCTACCCTTCCAATTACTCCGCTATCAGCATTTCAAGTCTTCTCTGAATGTGAACAGTTTATTAAATTCATTGTCTCTTTGACACCTTTCTTAGCCAATTTTTGGTCTTCCAAATATTTTTAAAAATAATCATTATCGTTAACCTTGAAATTGTTATTTCTGGATAGCGTTACACTCTATCTTTTGTGAATACAAATTCCCCTTTTTGCAATATATATTTCCATTAAAAGTTGCTTTACAAATGATCACCCACATACTGCAATCGGCGTTAGAGTGAATTTCTAAACACCAGCCAAGACTTCAGAGGATGGAAGAGGGGAAAACAAAAAGATTTGCGGCAAAAGAACATTTTGAGTTGAAAAATCAGTAGGTACAATTTTCCTAATAAATAAATGTAGTTTCAATAGTTAAATTCTCAGTTTAACCGAATATTAATATGCTACAGCATATGCAATTCTTCGTTTTTTACCTTTCTGTTGCTGTTGTTACTTTTAGTTGGACGAGAATGAGGTAAAGAACAAAGGAGAAAGAACGAGAAATAAGAAAAACAATTTTCATCATGAAAAGTTTGTTGAAGAAAAACGTAAAATAAAAAATGTTTTGCAAAAAAACGCAAGCAGTTTTTATGTGTGTCATAAATTCATTATCTATGAATGGAAGATGAGGAAAAGCGATGGAGAAGACGAACGGCAACGACGACGGCGAAAAATGAAAAGAAAGAAAAAGGTCGTTTTCATCTTAATTCGTGGCAAAAGTAAATTCTTCATGCGAAAATCTGAAGTAAATGCTTTTTTGCAGTACTTTTTTACCTATTTTTTGTTAAAAAAAGTATTATCGTTGGCAACGACAACAATGACGGCAAAAGCTGAGAAAAGTAAATATATGGCTGCAAAATTCGATAGATAGTTCACACAGTGCCGTAAGCTTTCCGTCTGTAAGTTGTATTCTTTGTGTGTGCTTATCGCAAATATGGTCTTACAACGATCACATCGGTTTGTCGCGTGTGGCATCGCGCTGAATTTGACGCTGGCAAACCAAGTTTTGCCAACCTCGTTCTCCTTTCATGTGTACGGCGACGGGACGTGGATGTGTGCCTGTCTGTCGTTGTTCATCCGTTGTGTTTGTCGTTGTCGGAAATGGTGTTACCACGTTTTCGTTCGTACGACCAACGATCCTCTGTTTCTTTTCAGCCTTCTTCCTTCCTTTTTTCTTTTTTTTTTTTCTCGATGCAGTTGTTAATGTTGTTTTTTCTTGGTGCAGTTACTGCTGTAATTACAGTTTGGTGTTATCATTGTCGTTGTTCACCCTTAAAAGCCTCATCTTGGGAGGTTTGGACAGTAAATGTTGTTGAAAGACATAACAGCAGTTCTGGGCGTCTGATTCTTTTGACGTTGGTAAGTTATGTTTCAGATTTGTTTTATGGACGTCTTAAACTTTCCACATACTTTTTAGGGAAGGAGATGTAGTAAACATCTTTTTAGAAAATGAATGAAGAATGAAATTTTTTTGGTTGTTTCAACAGGAATATGTTGCGTGTGCGTGATTCACCAGCTGCTAAAGTTCCAGTAAAGAGATATGTTTTTTTTTTAAAATACCCGGATCGGAAGGTAGCGTATAGAATATAACGTTGATTATTTTAAACTAAGCTCTGAGCCTTCCTTATACATTAACGGCTGGTACTGTACGGTTGTTCTTCCGCATTTCTACTTTTTTCTTCTTTTTCTTTTTGAAAGAGGATTATTTATTATTTGAAGAATAAATAATAAGGCAAGTAGGGGAAGTTGTTGGAAGAAATTGTGTGATTTTCCTGTGTTTAATTTGTTATGGCTAATTTTTTGAAGTTTTTCTGGTAAAAGATAAGATTTTGTTTCTACGGTTAATTGGGTAGATGGAGGGGGTTTGGATGAATTAATAGAAGTGAAATATTGCAAACCATCTTGCTGTTTTGAAGAAATTCCCGAAAATGCAGGGGAAGTTGAGGAGTTTTTGTTTTTGATGTTGTTCTTTATGTAAATTAATTGTTGTAATGGTCGAGGATAAAATGATGATGATGATTTACAGCTGTTCTATGAAGTCTTTTTGCTCGAGAAAAGTTCTTCTCCTTTCGTGTTTGTGTTTGATAACGGTGGCAAATCCATTATTTTTTGATTAATATAGCTGATTAAGTTAAAAGCTCTCGTGTTATTTGTATCAATTTTTCGTACACAAGCTACTGCATTGTCCAAATATCAAAAATTCCGTTAGAGTGACGAACTTTTCAGAAGGTAGGTAGTCGTTTGTATGCGTTTAGATGTATAATGCATCAGTATATTATTTTTATTGTTTTAATTCGGATCTAGAGCTACAAACGTTGTGTATGAGATGGAAAAGAAAGAAATGTTCGTCGCATTTTTTTGATAGTGTATTTAAACAGATTATATAAAAAGGAAAATAGGTAGAGTAGGAGCAGCAAGAGTTACACTTTTTGCGATTGCAAAATTAAGTTTTGGCTGTTTGTTTATATTTGTACTTGTTTAACTATTTGTGCTGGAACTATTTTCAGTCAATTAATGCTTTATAAATATATACAGCACTTTCCTGCCATATTAGTTTCCGCAGCTGTGACGGTATGTAACATGGATGAAAAGTTATCATTTTTTAATTATTCAGCATTTCACTTATTTTTTGTTGTTTCTATCGAATATCAGTAGTTTCTTTCTTCATTTATTTTTTGTATTTGTTTTTACAGCATTATTTGAGCCTTTGTTTCTGATAAATTTTCTTCCGCGAAACCACTGTTTCTGGACATTTTTTGGTTGACAGGGATTTGGTACTAATGAAAATTATTATCACTTGGGAATTCTTACAAGACTTTGTTCATGTATTTTTGGCAGGTTTTTCATGTTACCTGGTTACTTTTCATTACGGTATAACATCTGTGACTTCGTTTTCTTCTAGTTTCTTGTTTGCTTTTCTTACATTTCAAGCCGTCTTTGAGCACTTCAGAACTATGTACACCTCATCCTTTGTAAGCGTTAGATTAATCTGAGTTAGGGTTGTCTTTTGAAGGGAAGATATGGGCTGTTGTTACATGGAAACTTGCTTAGTTTTATTCAGTGAAACATTGCTGTTGGTAACAAATGGAAGTGTTTTTTCATAAGGCTTATTATAAGTAATTTGTCGTCATTGCCAACACTTTTCTGGTTTTTAGGGTTATTTTTTGTTGCTTCTTCGCTAGTCTTTTTGATAACGTAAATAATATTTTCGATGGGTGTTTGGTAACTGCTTAAATTAAGTATGATGAATGTGCTCCGAAGAGTTTTTGTCATTGTACAATTAATGATTTTAAAGGTCTGATTTGTGGACACGTTCAAAGAAATTAGGATAAGTTTTCTGCGTTAGGTTTATGTCGTGCGTCCAGAGATCTTATCCGTTGCATCACCTTCGCCGTTTACAAATATAAGGAACTGGTTCAATCTGACTTCTAAATTGTTCGATTTTTAATTAGTTTGGTTGTCGTTTTGCTCAAGCTTTGACCCAGGAGAGCTGTAGTATATAATTTTGATAGCTTTTAACTTCCGCTGTTTCAGTTGTAGCAAAATCTAATTTGACACATTGTACTTGTTTCTCATTCGTTATTAGAATATATACGTCAAGTTTTGGTTTCTAATATGAAATTTTTTTCTAATTTTAATCTAGGAGGCTTATTTGGTATAATCAATTTTCAAACTTTATTATGGTTAACAAAAACTGGAGTATAATTTCAAGAGGCTTATTTTAGTTGTTGCATAGTTATTGACGGTTATCAGTATTGTGCTGTAGTTCGGTATGGTGGTAGGTTTTGATGACTCACTGAGAGTATCTTTGAGATTAAAGCTCTACTTGTACCTATACTTTTTTCTTAATAATTAATTAGTTATTTCGCTTGGCCTGTGGATGGGGTCAGCGAGTAAAGCGAAGAATTTTTTTTGGTTTGGGACGTATGCTGTCTTATTTACTAGAAATTAAGAAATTTTAGTCTATTTCGTTAGATAACTGCTACGAAGTGCTGCGATTTGTAACTGCAACAGCGTAGTCGTTAGTATATACTTTCTTAAATTTGTTTCATATGCAATTTTTTGTTGGATAATTCGTGGATCGAGTTTTAAAGTGCAAAATAACTTTATTTTTTTCCGTTAAAAAATTATTGACTGGAGGTTGCTTTTTGAGTTTGTTCATTCTTTTCTGGATAGTACCTTTCTTTAGTTTCTGTGATGAGAACTTGTAACTTTATTGTTTGAAGAGGAAAGAGTCGAGGCTTGTTCTTGTTTTTAGATCTCTGTCGGTTTATTCGCGATGTTGATAACAGATCACTAAAATCATTTCTTTTGATATAATCGATTTTTATTTTGAAGTTTTACACCTTTATTGTCTATGATATTATTTGTTAGTTGCAAGATAATATCTTTGGGCGTTGTTCGATAGTATTCTCCGTTTTGAATTTTGATAATCGTAGTTTCCCCGATTTAACTAAATATTTAGGAACTATTTTTCATTTTTCTGTATATTGAAGTTAAGCATGGATTTTTGAGACTATAGTTGCTTTTGCTTTATCTGTCATTTTTGATAAAAGTTGCAGCTGATTGTTTTAGCTCGTTATTGAAGCTCACTTTTCTTTGCCCGGTCGAATAATATCTATTTCTTGTTTTAGCTTCTGGAAATTTGGTCGTTTACAAAGAGAACATTTTTGAAAGTAATGTCTTTTCTCGCTGGATGATTCTTTGGTGAGAAAGACTGTGAATATCAGTGAACTTTAGCCATGTTTTTTTTTTTAAAGTTACATTTTTACTACGAATTTTGATGTATGTTCATTATTTGATTTGACATATTTGGGCAGGTTTTTATTATGTTATTTTAAAATCTTTCTTTTTTATCGGAGCGTTTAGTATAGGAAAGGTAGATTTGTTGTTGTTTTCACTGTTTGGTCGAAATGTACGATTCAAGACCGTCGCAAGCATTATTTGCCCATGACTTGGCTATATTATCTGCCTTGATTTAGACAGCTCTAAGCGACTATAATCAAGAATACAATTCTGCAGGGTGCAATAAAACCTTCGAAAGGACGGGATGACGGATGGTCTGCGAATCAGAGTAGTAAGTTGATATTTTATTTTGCTTAAAGTTTAATTCAAAAGTTCCTGTTCTACTAGTCGCAAATAACTTGCGAGTAAATTGAGTGTTAGAATTCTTGGCTCATTTTAAACTTTATTTTTTTTGCTGCAGAAGAAGCAGGCAGATGGTAATGTCGAGGACTCTAATGAATCTAACGACGGCTATGACGATGATGATAAGGCTACCCGTTTGACTTTAATGGAACAAATACTTCTGTTGGGTCTGAAGGATAGAGAAGTGTGTTTTTTGCTTTGCTTGTCAGGAATTCTTTATGGCCATGTGATAAATAAGAAATACAAAAGTACTGGAAATTACGGTCTTGAAGACGCTTTTATGGGGTAGTTTTTACGAAAGCATAAAATTAATGTTTAATGTCCTCTATCATCCTTTTTGCTTGCTTGACACTTCTTTCATTTAGGGTTATACATCATTTTGGAATGATTGTATCAGCAGCGGGTTGCGTGGGTGTGTTTTGGTCGAGTTGGCTATTAGAAACAGAATAGAGTTGGAGAAAGCTGGAGCGAGAAAGAGGGGACTTCTCACTAGAAAAGTACATTAAAAACGTTATTAATACACTTCTTAACTTTACCAATTATCAAAACCCCTTTAAAAGAAGTGCACAATTTTTTTTTGATAGGTTCTTGTGAAAGAAAATCCTTCGGGAGAGGTTTCCGCTACTGGTGATGTAATTCTGGATGAAGCACTGAAGCATATAAAAGAAACAAAGCCGCCAGAAAATGTTACAAGCTGGATCGAATATTTAAGTGGAGAAACGTGGAATCCTCTGAAATTACGCTACCAGGTACTCTGTGGGTTATTATAAACTACATTTTTCTTATTGCGTAGTTTTTGTGTTTGGTACAATAACCTCCGTTTACTTTTTAGCTGAGGAATGTCCGTGAAAGACTTGCCAAAAATCTTGTTGAGAAAGGCGTTTTGACAACGGAGAAGCAGAATTTTTTGCTTTTTGACATGACCACCCATCCATTGCAGAATGGGAATATGAAAAATACTCTCATTAAGGTAAGGTTTATATGCTACCAACCGTGAGAAAAAATTAATGCCCTTTATCAGAGGTTTTTATTAGTTGTTGTTGGTTTGTTGATAGGAACCTTCTGCGGTTGATATGTACTTATTGAAATGTTCTTGCTGTAAGTCTTTCTGTTTCTAAAGTGATTTGGTATAATTTTTCATCTTGTGGTGTTAGAAAGCTTTCAGATTTCTGGAATGGACTAGTTGAGTAGGTTTTTTGTTAGAAAAACTAGGAGTTTTGCAAGCCCATATTGGTTTCTGGAATGAAAGTATTTTGAGCATTTCCTGTTATGTTGAGGTACTCTACGTTATTTTATGTGATTGTAATGCACGTTTTATATTTCTGAGCAGAGCTTTTAATTGGTTTAGAGCCCTCTCTATAATGATGTTATGATCCTGTTCGTTGGTTTCTTTTTTCGAAATTGTTGTTTTCTTTATTTCCAGTTCGTTGTTTTACAAATCGAATTTTAAAATTTTGACAATTTGTAAATCTTGTCGATCTATTTTGAGAACAGTTGATTTGCATGTTGTACATCGTTTTTGCGTTTGACTATGTCGTAGATTATGCTTTTGTGTTGTTTTTTCTGCTGACTTTTTTAATTTTAAAAGAAATTCGGTTATCGAAGATATTTTGGCGGATGGTCTTCTGTTTTTTAAGTTTTCACTTATGGATGGGGAATAAAGCGTTTAAAATTGGCGGCCATCAGATTTTTGTTTTTTTTTAAGTTTATATTATGCATGTATTATTGGCGTGCCATTGAAATGATGCATATCATTTAGCAAGTACAAGATGCAGTATTGAGCAAGTGGACTAACGATGTACATCGAATGGACAAACGGGTGTTAGCGCTTATTATCCTTGCTCATGCTAGCGATGTTTTGGAAAATGCTTTTGCTCCTCTATCGGATCAAGTTAGTTTTTTTTTCACTCTTCTGTTTGATAACGTGTGCTTGAAACTTTTTAGATCTGTATAAATTGACATTATTTAAGTTCAGAAATACTTAGAAAATTTTTTACGAGTTTTAAAAATTTTTATGTAGTTGAAATTTCAATTTACTATCGTGATTACTGAAAGCACCTGCTTCTCTTATTTCGTTGGCGTTTTGTCATTTTTCTGTGGTGCCTTTAGTAGTTGTTGGTCATTTTTAATTTTTAGTGGTTGAAAAAAAGTGCTTTATGCTTTTAAATTTGTTAAGAATTTATTGCTCAAGATATTCTGAACCTTTTTTTATAAAGGACTACGAGTTGGCAATGAAACGAGTTCGTACGTTATTGGAGCTTGACTACGGAGCAGAAAGTGAAAGGAAAGGATTCAACTCTTCTACTGATGTTGTTTGGGCTGTCTTTGAAGCTTTTAGTAAGTGACTGTTAATTATAACATGTGATTTAAACGAAGCTATGGTTAGTTTTTGCAGAGTTTCGTTTATATTTATAAACTGTCCTTTAATTATTTTGCATTCCTGTTACAATCTTGTTGGCCAACATGTTGAGTTTTCTAATATATATACTGAGCAGAATTCCGGAATCGGACAATGTGTGACTGCTTTTTTTACATATATATTTCTTAAGCAAATATGACACAGTACACGTTTCCTAGTCATTCGTCTCCAACCTAGAATGAGGTCCAAGTTTTTAAAGCCCATCTAGCTTTCCTTGAGCTCGTTTATTGTTTGTGTAGTATTGGTTTTTACCATATTGGTCATGTATTATACCTAGTAAACGGTTTTGAGTTTTAAGAAGGTAAATGGTTATTGATGTCTTTTCAGTCTTCGAAATCTTATTGTATATTTCATACGAAAGCGGAAATTCCGCTTCCTTTTTTTTTCTTTTTTTTCTTTTTGTGCCTTTCAAGTTCTCTTAAAACAGTTCTTATCGGTATCATTTTATAGTTTATACGTTCTTCTGTCTGTTGTGGAGTAAGGTTGGACAGTTTTTTACTGGGCCGGTAGAAATCTTCTTCAGAGTAGTTTAAGCATGTAAGTCAGTACACCGTATTTGTTTAATTACAATGACTTAAGCAAAACGGAAGTTTGATACCGAAAATTTGTGGTGAATTTGACCACAATTTCTCTGAGTTTTCATGCAACATTGTGAGATAGTTTTCTTGAAGTTGTATTATTGATTTAATTTGTTCGCTTTATCAGCAGTTTATTTTGTAAGTTTACTGAGCTCTTTTGCCTGTGATAACTTTAATAAATTTTTACTTTGTTTTGATCATTTGTTTTCGAGTGCTATCCTTCTGAGCGGCAAGTTTTGGAGCGTCTTCCTGACTACTGTTTTTTCTCAGTTGCTGAATATTAATTACGCCCTAATTTTCTCTTTACGGATCTGTCATGGTTTTATCTTTATTTAAGATGTCTTAAATGTTTTCTGTTTTAATTATCTGATCTTAAAAACGCTTTTGAATTTTTGAAGAACGTCGAAAACATTAAAAAAATATTTAATAATACGTATGCTCATTGCGTCATGATTGTTGTTGGGCCTTGCGTGTAAGTCAGGGTAATTCAACTTTATTTATAGAAAATTTGATTGGATTTTGTGATGTAGTTTTGAAAGTTATGAAGCGGAAGCATTTAGGGAAGTTGTCGTTGTTTTTAAAAATCTGTTTATGGTTGATACCTTTAACATTCTAGCGGTATTGTAGTATTTGTTGTTGGAAATGAAATGTTTGTAATGTGAGGTTGTATATAATTTTTGGTAAGAATGGATGAAATTTTGATGTAGCAGTCGGATGATTATCTGATGGAACAGGATTAAAACAAGGGTTACAGGCAATTTGCATGGTCTATTCAGATAGCAAAAAAAGATAAGAGATGTGCGATTCAAAAGGATCATTTGAAATAATGTATACTGTTGTGATTTTTAATGCGCGAATTATTGCATTAAGCTGAAGTCTACAAATTTTAGATGGGTTGGAAAGGAGAACATTGATGTGTGTTAGTCATTGCCAGTTTCAAACGGTTTTTTGTGGTGCAGTCTTTGAGGCTGCAGAGTTGTCATTAGATGACTGTAACAAGTTAAAGTTCACCAGTTTAATATATATGGGAATAGGTCGGTGATGTAACTTTTTTTTTTTTTGTCAGTGTTACAGAGGGTGCAAAACACTAATCAGAATTCTAGACTTGTATTGTTTATTTATTTTACTTTTTTGGTTTCTGTGAGAAATTTCGTGGCTTGAATGATAAAACATATCAGAGTCAAATTATTTTTTTTATGAGAAATATTTTTTGATTGACAGAGTTCTATTGGTGGTTTGAATTTTGCTGTTAAAAATGTCGTGTTTTGACGTTGTATTTTTGAGGGTGAAAGCGAAGGTTACCGATGTTTATTTAATTTTTGGTCTTAACGAAACAGATGTGAATTTTTTGATTTGTCATCTTTAAAAAGGTTCACTCGTAATTTTCGGTTTGGAATTTCCCTACCTTTTTGGTTCTCATTTGATCTAGTCGTACTTCCGATGTTTCTATGACCTCAGTTAAACTTTCTATAGAGGAGGTAATATTGAAATTTTTCCTGCCAAGTTTCTACTTTTTTGTTGTTTTTGGAACAAGGGAACAACGCAAAAAATGACGTTTTAGTGGTTGTAAGAGCATTGTGAAGTGTCTAATTGCCTAGAAGTTGAGACATTCATTTAAGAAACAGCCGATAGTGTTTGTTTACTTTGCCATTCCGACAAGTAATGTTGATGTGCAGTTTATTGGATGACAAGTTGGCCTAGTTAATTACAGTAAAAACAGGCTTCATTTTGTAGCTGTGTTTTTGTTTTGAAGAGGTAGAAATGGAGGGGAAAATTGTAAGTTCGAGTGGTATATGTTATCATATTGGTGCACAGAGACGGATGTGTTTTGAGTGATGACATAAGATAGAGTTGGTAAATTTTTTTCGTGGCCATAAATTGGTTACGGAATTTGTAACAGGTTTTTTTATACATTTGATTGTCGTTATCGTTACAAACAAGAACTAATGAATAGCGGTAATGAATTGTTGGTGTTAATGAAAACAGGAAAAGGCGTACGACAGCATTGTTAAAATTGATTAACTTGCCAAAACTTTGGTGTATTAGAGAAAGAGCATTTAAACAGCGTTCACAGCGGAGGATTTCTGACTACGGTTCACAGTTGTTTCATGAATTTTATTTTCTAAAAATTGTCGAATTTTTAATATTTTTCTTCCAATTTTTTTTTTGGAATTTGGTTTCCATTTAAACACAGCAACCAAAGCCAGGACACATATAGCAAATTGTACGGTAAGCCATACAATCCACCAGTAAGATAGATGAATATCTGGGAGCTCTTCTTTTTGTGCTAAAAAATGAGTTGCTAAGTAAATCTGTTTAATTTTTTTCTCTTTTTTAATATTTCGCTTTTGAAGATCGAAAGACATTGTAATTCATATAGGTTTTTAGGAGGCAAAAAAATGATGAGCTTTCAAAGTCTTTACCAAACATAAATCAGATATATAGGTGTTTTATTGCTGTTTTAGTAAGGTACTTCAACAATTCTTCTCAGCCTTATTTTTAAGAACTGCGTATTTGCTTATTGCCTCCTGTTTTATGGATGTACTCTATAATCTGTGATTACTGCGTCTCAACATTGCTGGAGGAAGACGTCAGTGAGGCTGGGGCATGAGCCTTCTGCCAGCAATTTCAGTCTGTTGGTTTCGTTTAAAGCAGGCAAAAATCCTTCTAAAGTTTGACCTGTACATTGAGTGGAGAGGACTGAATTATAGACAGTCGATTCTTAGGTGAAGAAGTAATTGTAGGAAATTTGGTTTTATTGCTCCCATCTCTTCTTTTTTGTCTCTTGGGATATTAGGAGTTTAGAGTGTGACCAAAGGTGTATATTTGTGCACAGTTGAAGAAGTTTCCGTACTTTTTGCAAATCGACGTTGTTGTTGAAAATTTTAATTCATCATTTTGGTTGCAAGATCAGGACAGAAAAATTTTTGTCTCAGCATTTGTTGGAGCCCTCATCGATTTTAGAATTATACCAGAAAAAAACATCATGGTTACCTCTGGCAGAAAATGCGGAAGAAGTGATTTTGCTTCCTTTTTTCTGCATTTTTTGTTATTCAGCTTTACTTTTTCAAGGTGTTCTTTTTTGCTAGGTAAAATTTATTGGAAGTTTCTGATTTTATTCAAATTTTATAAACTCCTTTTGCAAATCTGATTTTAAACCGTAGAGCCTAGCAACTTTATTTTCTGCTAAACTGGACGACGGTTTCGTTGTTGAAAGTTTGCTGCACTCTACCAAAAAAGTTAGATATGAAAAATTGCCATTACCTTCTCGAGTTTTCCGGTGAGCCTCTTCAGCTACTGCTTCTTCCTCTTGCTCTTGGTCATCGTCGTATGAATCCTGAAAAAAACCGGTCCAATAGATGATGGAACGACTTCTAGCCTGTTGACAGAAACTACAGTTTGCTAGCAATTGAAGCTCTTTTTGCTAGACAATTTTTGAAGTAAAAAAAAAGTTTGAAAAAACTGATGGTATTGCATTATCCTCTTAGATTGTTGACTTTTAAAAGACATGGTATGTGGAAGAATTTTTGGAAGCCAACATAGGGGAAAAAAATTGGTTTTTACGGATAAGATCTAAATTTATTCTGGTGTTGTTCGTTATCATTTAAAGATTAGCAGTGCTTCATAAATGGGTGTACTTTGTCGATAGCACCGCTTATAGAAAAACTAGTTGTTGATAACCCAGAAGAACATCACTGATGGAGGAATCCTAAATTGATATGTTCCGGTATCTTCTGCAGGGCTCGTCGAAGTCATGAGTAAATCTTGAAGCTCTTTTTGATAGTCCCTTACTGCCGAAGAAGCCTTACATATGAAAGTTGGTATTGGTTTGTTGCAGCTGTCTCTCTTTAGAATCTCTGTAATAGTATTTAGTTTTCAGTTTGACTTAGGAGCCTGAACAAAATATTCCATTTGTGACTCAAAAACTCCTTTTGTACGCGATGTCTTTCCAAGAAGATTTTTATTTTTAAAGGCTTAATTTGGAGGTAATAACGGAGGAATTTTTGTGTAAAACTTCTCTTACAGGTTGTATTTTGATTTATCAAAAGAATACTGGTGGATATTCAGATAAACTAAGTCCAAGAAGTGTTGATTTTTATTTTCAAAGGCTTTATTTGGAGGTAATAACGGAGGAATTTTTGTGCAAAACTTCTCTTACAGGTTGTATTTTGATTCATCAAAAAAATACTGGTGAATATTCAGATAAACTAACTCCAAGAAGTGTTCTTATAATTAGTTTTCACAGTTGCTGCTGGCTTTTTTGCGTCTAATATACTCTTCAATTCGGTTGTATCGTTTAATCGATTAAAATGTAAAAGTTTTGGTTGCAGACTGTTGCTGAAGCATGAAAAAAAAAACGACTTTAAAAAGTACAGTCTTGCAGTAACTCATCAATAAAGAACAAAAAATGAAAATTTGTTATAAGCCCCTAAAAAGGAGGGTGTTTAGCTAAAGCTTGGAACTTCACATGCAAACATGCAGTTGGTGAACAGTGTGTATTTCAGCATTAATTCTTGAGCTAAAATATACTAAATTTAATGTAGAAAAGAGCCATATTTTTTGGTTGAAAACGTATTTGCTGCATAAATTTACGGTACATTTGAGAAGAAAAAACGCTAGGCAGTGGAAAAAAATTGATTCTTTTTGACAGTCATAAAAATGTAGGCAACTTGATAGAAATGTTTAGAAGAAAACTACGGTTTGGTTGTCTGATTAAAATTATAGACAAAAATGGTCAGAACTGATTACGAAATAAAAGATTTTTTAAAATTAATCACAAAAAACAGTAAGTCATTAGTGTTTTGAAGAAAAGTCAACAATAAAATTGGCTATGACATTTCACTGCGTTTTAATTCAGTTACTTAAAAACTGAAAATTTTTATGGGTGTTACTTGTTACTCATAAAGGTAAAAAAATTAAGCTACAAGCAAAGTCTAAATTATTTTTAGCTTATCCAACTAGACTTTGTTGCCTATCTGACACTGAAACATTTGGACGAAAAGAACTTTTGACAAATTTCACTTTGGTGCAACCTTTTTGCTGCCACTTTTCATTGTCATAGACAACCATATTTAGCCAATAGGTGCAATCAGTGGATTCTTCTGCTGCATAATCGTTGTCTTTTTCAAGAATAACTTCACTACTGTCATATGCGCTAAAATCATAGCCAGTTATAAGCTGGCTATGAGTGAGATCTACTTGAGAGTGTTTTAAGCCTGTTTCTTCAACTTCTTTGGTAAAAAAATCTGAAAGTGATTAAAGCTGCAGAATAATCAATTTTAACGGTACATTGAGCTGAATCAACATTTTGGCTTAGAGATAGGTAGTCGTCTACACGTTTAAAAGAACAGTTTTACTAAACTGCAATTATCTGGGTAAAAAAGAGCAGAATTACTTTTTTAAGACACTACCAAGTGTCAAAGTTTTTACAAATTACAAAAGCTAAGCTATAAATAGACAAAAAAAAATTTTAAAATCTGTTGGTGTAGTTTCAACATTAATATAAAACACCGAGTTTGTAAACAAATAATATTCAAAATTTGTTGAATTTTTTAAATTTTTTGAACAAATTTTCTGAAAAATTTTTTTGATAAGAAGTCGTATTAAACGTATTTCAGCAACAATATTCTTTGACAAAGAAAAATAAAGAAATTTTTTAGTTGTTTAGCAACAATTAAACAGTTATTATTCAGCTTTTTAGCACTGTTATCATTCCAAGTTTTTTTTTTTTTTGAAACAAACAGATTATTAATAAAAAATATTTGATAAAAATTACCATATAAAAATTTTTTTTCAATTGTATTATTAAAAGCAATTAAATGTCCATCATAGTGAAGTTTACAATACTGTTCAGCACTAAAAGCATTCTTTACTTTGTGCTCCTGAAATGTATTTTTGTTTGCAACCTCTACTTTACAGAAATATATTTGGACAGGTTGCTTATTGATAAGATTTTTTCTTTTAGAGTATTATCAATTATACAGTCATTGAGAAAAAGACTAATATTTTTTAATTGCAAATATTTTTGATAGGAGATGCAATCGTTTAAACAGTAAACTCTAACAAAACTTTTTTTTAATTAACAAATTTGTTTCATCTGAAACGTCGATAATTATCAGATAATCAACAATTTTTTATAGTCAAAAAACTACTGTAAATGTTTAATAAATAATCTAAAAGTTTTCTTAATTTAGTGCTGTATTATTCATCTTTGCTTATTTCATTGGTATTTTTTACATTGATCTGTTTTGCATAACTTTTTGATATCTGCTTTAGCAATTTATTGTTGAACAAAATTTAATTGTAACTATAAAAAATGTTGCTAAAATATAAAAAATATAAACTAAAAAGAATTTTTTTGCTTAGAAAAGAAGTGTCTGCAAAAAGTTTGGTCTTGCTCGAAAGCAAATTTTGCTTTTGAAAATAAATATTTGTTTCATATTAAGTGATAATGACAGATATCTCCATTAACAAGTCAAATCAATTAGTGTGCCTAACAAAAACCAGTCTTGGTACTGTCTTACTTTTATTAGTGTTTCTAGAAAGTTCTGAGGAATTTTAGTAGTGGCAAGCATGTTTTTCTCTTTTATTACGTTTACAGTAGCCACAAAAACTTTTTGGTAACTTTCTGAAGCTGTGGACGATCTAAGGAGCAGTTTGACTCTGACTTGAAGAAGTTTTAGGATGCAGCAGAGCAAAAAGATTTTAGTTTTGCAAAGTACGAAAAGCAAAACGTTAAACTACAAATTTTATCTAATTTTAAAGTAATACAATGCTTTACTGGGAAAATTTGCTAAATCTTACTTTTTTCTGAAAAAGTAGCATAAAAATCTGATTATTCATAATTGTCATAGAAGCATTAGGTGTAAAGCTTACTATTGCCTTCCAATTGATACTTTTATTTGAGACTGCTCTAGTAAGTCAAATATTTCGTGTACTTTTATCACCTGCTGTATTTCTGAGTGATTTTGAATTATAGATTTTAAATTAATAACAGTAAGTTTTCTTTACTAAAAAACTACCTTTCATAAAAGTAACCTTGAAAAGAAATAGTAATTTATATATGATAGCAGATTCAAAAACGCTGTGAAATAACATATTATCTTACTTTTGAATTTCTTTCCGAAAGAATTTTCTTGCAGAAAAAGACTTTACTTACGGGGAAACTCTTCTCTTTTCTTCAAAAAATTTTGGCTTAATTTTTCCAGTTTCAAGCAGCGGCTTGGCATCAAACATTCATTTCGGAAAACGTGTATAACAGAGCGAATTTGGAAACATATATATAGTTGATATCTGTTTTAGGAACTATTTTTTTTGTTAAAAAGGTAAAAAATATCTGCTAAAAGCTTATTTTTATTACGAGTGAAATCAGAACAGATTAGTTGTAAAAATGTACGCCAGTTTATGTGAGTCATACTTTGTCATAAGTCATTTAAAAACGTTTAAAATTTAAAAATGGAAACCAGGCGGTATATGCTGTAACATCAAATTCTGACTATAAAAAAGTGAAAGACGACCAGTAAATTTCAAGTACTTTTTGGTCACCATTAGCATGATTTTCTGTATTTGCTTTATCAGTACTGAAAAAAAAACTAATGGAACAAACTAGTTCTCGTTCTTCGACTTCTGACGGTAACATGTCGCCAACAATTTCGACTGCACTTATGTCTTCAACTGGTAAAAAAAATGGATAATCACTGGCAAACTTTTCATTCAGATAAATCTAAATAAATGTGTCAGTGCGCCGTTGTTTATTGAAGCTAACATTTCTTTTTTTTTCTCTACTTTTGTATTGGTCTGCTTTTTCTATTTTGCCTCAAATATTTCTTTTTAATAATCTTTTAGTGTTTAATAAACACGAAAACGTTTTGTGATAGTTTTTAATTTTTACGTATCAGTTTGGCAATTTTTCAAGATTTATAAAACGTTATGGTTAACTGTGTAATCAAAAAATTGTTGGCAGGAACTTGCCTTAAAATAGTCGCTCATAACTACAATTTCAATCACTGTTTTTGACATCATGAATGATCCATGACGAATGCTGACTTTGCTGTATTCTGAGGAAATCTTTTTGTCGTGGTGGTTTATTGATAATACTACTGAAAAACTGCAAAGCAGAAAAGTTAAATTTAATAGCTGAGCATAAAACTGTAACATTTACAGGTTTTCTGCCTAAAAGCTATTAATAAATCAAGACGAAAAGAGTATAACAGAGGATGTGAGCCAGTAGTAGTACAAAATAAATCCTTAGTAACTTTAATTATATTCACTAAACTGGTGAACAGACCTGAGTTTTATTTATTGGGGTTTTTTTTGTATCAAAATGAGTCAAAATAAAAGTAAAATTCAAATTTACTAAAAACAGGATAGCTTGAAAAAATTTATTGTGAAACCAATAATTTATACCAAAAACAATGTAACAGATAGAGAAATGCTACAACTCAAAAGGGTTTTTAGATCAAACCTTACGTTTATTATGAAAAACTTTTTTGGCAACTCATTTTCTATGAGTCAAAGCTTCAGTCGATAAATTTTATAGAAACATAGTGCAAATTGAGACTTTTTTCGACATAGGAAAAAGTTTTGTAGAATATGCCTCGGTGCGAAATGTTACATAGAAAACAGTAATCTTTTTTGCTATTCATTGATCAAAAGAAATAATTTATTGTTAAACTTTACACTAAAAAATGATAATAAAATTAGTTAAAGTATTTGTAAAAATCGACATAAATGCCTTAAAGTCAGCAAAAGTTCAAAACTAGGTCGAAATCTTTTAAGAACTTAGTTGAAAAGCCTAGTTAAAACACTGTAGAAGACAAATATTGATTTAGCTGGTTGTTTCAAAATTATCTTCGGACTTCTAAACTTATTTATATTCAGTAACTGCTTGAAGTCGAGTATGCCTTAAACACAGCTCCAATTTTTTGACTGTTTTGTATAAATTAGTCTCAAATTAAGAAATACATTTTATTTGCTGCTTAACATTTTTATCATAGATTTTATAATCAAAAATGATGTAAGCTTTAAGTTTTTTTAAAAAAACATTTACATAATAATGTCTCAAGCAGATTTTACATTTGAATATAATAGCTAAATTTTACGCGTTTTTAAAGCTGCTGAATACAGTAAATTAACAAAATTGAAAACTAAATTATCCGTCGTTAATAGCTGAAAATTTTTTAACTTTTTTTTTTCCTTTTACGAAAATTTGGATTAATTTTGTAATCCGTCGTTTAGTCAAAAATTTTCAAAATATGATTCGGTGATCAGAACAATATTTGTGATTCAGTAAATCAGCAGAATTGCAAATCTATCACACTGGTGCACATTATTCGTTTGATTATCTTCTGCTGTCTATAATCATAGTTCAATAAATACTATAAAAACGATGAAACCTATTCACTGCTCTTGAGAACCGTGACTGATTGTTCAATTTTAAAAGTAATAAAAGTGTGTTATAAATTTTCATATTGTTGTAAAACTGTTACTTGTTCCAGGAAAGGTGAAGAATTAATGGAACATGTTTGTTCTTTTCGTCGTGTAAATAAACTTTCACTTGTTCGGATAGAGTATCGCCGTAAACGCTGATTACACTTCCAATTTGTACTTTGTTTTTCAATTTCACATAATGAGTATGCGAAAATCCAGCAGTTAGTGAATTTAGTTGCTGAACTACATCAATCTTTTTTTTATTTTGATTTAAATAGAAATTTTTTCTTTTTTTAAATATCAAATGATATTACAACAAGGAAATCTTTACCATTTTTTAGGGGTATTTACAAGCAAAACTCTCTCAATAATGATATTTTCAATGAAGGGGACGGGAAGAAAACAGTAATTTACTTTTGTTTTATAATGCTAAAATCTGTTCTAAATGGTTGTCAGTATTATATGCATTAAAAATATTACCGGAAAATTAGTAGTAGTAGATTGTAGATTTGTTGCTATTTCACGGAGAGAATCACCAATACGAAGTTGTAACTGTAATGACAACAGACTTGAACTCTAACTATTCTTGTTTTTTTTTTTTTTAATTTTTCTTTCTTTTTAATTAGCCTGAGTTATATTTTTTATTGTAAGTCATATAATTTTGTTCATCAGTTTATAAAGTTGAAATAGCAAACAATTGCGGCTTCTAATTATTACAACTGCTATTGACTGTAAAAATTAGGTTGAACAATATAAGGAATATTAATATGACTGATTACACGACGTACATTAATAAAAAAGTAGCAAAAATTTTGTTGTTTGCTTGCACTTCTCACCAATATGCCATCATTACAGTTGCCAATTATCTCTTAAAATAAAGAAGCTTTTAGCAACAGCGAAAATTCTGGGCAGTAAAAAAGGCAATGAATAAATAATGGACAATTAAAGACGTCAACTCAGTGTTTACCGTATGGTTTTGGCGAGACTTCTGAAGCATTTGTTGTATTTTTTTCTGAAAACTATACCATCACATAGTAACTGTTTTCTGCAATATACTTCTTAGTTTCAGTGAAACTGTTGAACATAATTCAGATGAAAGTTTATTGTCGCTATCGAAGTAATAATGATTACCATTTAGAATTGATTTTTATAAGAAAGTAATTTACAGAAGCATAGTTATTTTGATTAGCCAATTTAACAAAATAGAACAGTACTGTTATAGTTCATTTGTAACGACGACACTATAGAAATACAAACTTTTAAAACTGATATAAACATTCTGTCAGCTTTTGTAAAATAAATCTCAAAAAATTTTTGGTTTACAATTTGTTAGTAATATTTTTTTTTAATAAATTACATATTGCAGAAAAAAAATGTATTTTAACAAAAATATATTTTTTGATTATTACATTAAAAATATGACTTTATTATAATGTAAAAATACGAGCGAAGAATTAACTTACTGAAATAAAAGAGAACAGACAACAGTTTTAATTGTTTTATTTTTTGTTTAAATAGGTTTTTTCTTTGCGTTACAGTTTTTTTACTTTTTTTTAAACATAAAAGTTAAGAAAGCGGTTGCGAAGCAAAACTTACATGAATGAACATTAGTGTTATAAATAATTTCAGCAGCCGCATCTGAACAGATTTTTGAAGACACTGACTGTAGTTTCTCAGCTGATCAACAGATTACTGCCCCATAATTGTATACATATTACAAAAAACTGTTTTTTTTGTTGTTAAACAAAGAAAAAAAAAACAAAAAAAGAAGTTAACTTTATAATAATTTATACTAACCATTTTGTCTCACTGAAATTACACTTCAGAAAATATTTTTAACAAACGGTGTAATAAAGCCAACACTTAAAATTGTTGGTAATAGTTTTAAGTGTTGGCTTTGTTAGCTATCAAATATCATTGAATTCTTAGCTGCTGTAAGTACCTGAAATTACTGCAGTTTTTGAAGTATTCATCAGAAGCTTACAGATTTTTCGTGGTCAGTCAAATCTATGGCCATGCGGTTGTTACGACTGCACATCATACTTTTATTAGCTGCGGCAACAGTAACGGGTAATCTATATAAATAAAAAAACAAAAAAATAGCAAAAGATTTTTACCCTTATCATTCTGCAGAACAATTATACATTAGTTTAACATTTGATTAACCACTGCTAACCTAACACAACAACCTTTATCTTATTTAGAGCATTTCTGCCGCAGCAATTGGTTCTACTATTCGGGCAGCTGTTACAAAAAGGTTCAGTTTCAAACTGCTTGATCAAGACAGATAATCATATTTTATTCTACTAACACCAGAATCCTTATAATCGTCGAGCTGCTGTGTACGAAGATGCAAATTTTTTACAAACCTTTTTTTTTTTTCACACTGACACTTTTACGAGACATTTCATTTATCATAAAAGATCAATCTAAGAAACTCTCTGTAATTTTCAACATTATTTTTACCGGTATAAAGCAAAAAAAAAAAAAAAAAAGTCTTTTCACCAATAGTTTTTTTAGTTTTTAAAATTACTGCATTTTTTTGCAAAATGATTTTGAGTTGCAAAGTTGAACACTACTAGAAAACTTCCGGTTTTAGCAGCATTATCCTAGTTTAAGCAGCATCATTCTTTGATAATCTTTACGAAACACGACAAGCCTGATCAAATAAAACTTGACTGCTTTACTTGCAGCTGTGGCAGAGCATTGGGAGCTTGAAAGAAATTGTAGTTCTTGAGCTTCAAAAATAAAGAACAGGTGCTGCCAACAGGGAAATAAATAACAACAAAGTTCTCTAGAAATTGGTAGTGGATTACCCTCTCTCAATTTATTGTGACCAAGCATATTTCTCCTAGATTCTTTATTTGCGCTACGTGACTTCAGGTTCATGCAGTAATTTTATCAAATTCTGTTGAGCATCGCTATAGAATATGGCGTTGTTAAAAAGATGACAAAAGTTTTTTTTAAATATGCTGTGATCGCGTAAAGCTACGCTACTGCCGTCTGAACTAAGAATTTAACATTATGTTTTTGAAGTAAATAGCCTTATTCTACATGGGTGTTAAAAAAAAATTAGCTTAAGAAATGTTTGGATAAAAGAATAATTTGGTTTGAAAACATTTTCTCGTAAATTTTTTTTGAGACTAGCTGTGATTGTCTCTAATTTAAAAATAAGTGACATGATAAAAACAATTGAATAAGCAACTATTAGAAATGAATGTTCTGGCGAACTAACTGCATGAAGCAGCATTTCATATGCTGTGGTTTTTGTCACTGCAAGAACTTCCGCTTATAAGAGCACTAAAAATGCTATCTGCAGTTACCTAATGAAACAACGACGAAAATTGGAGCAAAGCTGTGCGCAGATGAACATTCCAAACTGGTTACTTTCCAGACAGAAAGAGAATACAACTTCATTACCAGTATGAATTTGTTCCGATAATATAAGCTTAAATGCATATTTTACTAAAAATTTTAACAACTTTTCGTAAATAATCAGTGGTTTATATAAAATTTTAATTTTTTTGTAATCAGATACAAAGGCTTAAAAGAATAGCGACCACGGATTTCAGAGTGCAAGGAATCGTTATCACTGCATAACAACGTCTCAAATATCGTGAAATAGTTTAGAGAGCTTAGATACCAAGTTTTTTTGCCTCCGTTCAGCTTTTCAAATTTGTCTTTTGCTAATTATCACCTTTCAAGTATATTAGCAGCCGTGGTCTACACGGGGAACTGATCTGCCACAGTAACTTTTTCAAAAGAAAACAGTATTTCAGAAGAACTTGAAAAACACTATTTCAAACTATTCTAACGTTTAAAGAGCAAAAATCAGTAGACTAACGTCTGTAAGACAGAGAAAAGCGACAAACTACTCCGCGGTTAAAACGTTTTTTGAGGATTAGAAAGAAGAGGATGAAATTATAAAGCAATACAATTTTATGTCACAATAAGTGTCATAACCCGGGTTGTTGTTTAAATATTTAGAGGTCTCATAACATAAATTTTCATCTGTGTATAAAAGTTTCTGAAAGTTTTAACATGTTCTGCATCCAACGTCTAAGTAGCAGTTTTAAAAATACTTCATTCTATTATACCGTTAGACCAATTTTTTGAGACGTTAGGATACAATTTGCAGTTTAACATACTATACTGATGGAACGGCAATCAATCTTTTTTTAAAGCAATTGGTCATCATAGTTATTATCTGTCATGTCCTATAAAAATATCAAAAGAAGGGTTGCCTTTTTCAAGTTGTTAAAAAAAATCTTTTGATCGTCTTTTTTGTTATAATCAGCATGCGAGTCATTTCGCAGTCTAACTGAACATCAACAGATGAGTTCAACAATTAAATATCTTACGACTAAAATGCTCAAAATAACTGAATTATTTGAATTTTATTTTTCAACCGTAGTCATTCAGGACCAACACATCATAATTTTATACAATCTGATAATCGTCTCGGCTTAAAACGTTTTTGCTGCACAGTTTTTGCAAGAAAAAAAGGAAGTAAAGCGTATCAAACATTTTTTTTTTTTGATTTGTGTATTATTCTTTGCTGTGAGTGCACCTAGAAGCATGAAAAGTTTAAAAGCCAAGAGGTTTTTAATTGTTTCATTTCTTAATATCAATACTGTTGTTTTCGAGAAAAAGTTTTTTTTTTTATTTAGACTTTCTCAACTGATTAATTCTTATTTATCTGCTTTTTATAATTACTGTTTGAAGGAACAGTAAACAGTGATTTTTTAACTGGAATTTCGGCAAAAACGGACAGCACAACAAAATGGGTTTGGAATGACGAAACATCAGAAATTGCGACATCTATTCCAATGCCAACATTTGACCCTTCAGAATTTTCTGAGGAGCATCATATCGTGGTTTTCAACAAGTCCCGTCTATTTGTCGTGAATAGTAGCATTTATGCGTTGGCGATTTGCAAATTTCCAAGTTAGTTTTTTAAGGTGATAATTCATTTAGATAGAGAACACTAAAAGCAGTGCTTGAAAGTGCTGAAGTTCGGCATACTATCAAGCACGTGTCTTTAAAAATTGGTTATAAAATCTGCTCTGTGAGAAAGACTCCATTTTTTTCTTTTTCAAATGATTCTAAAACTGTCGGTGAAAGTAAGCAGCCAGTAGAGTAAAGGAATTTCAAAAACTTTATTAAAGAAACTACGTTTAACTTTTCCTTACCAAATCTGTACATGTATTTGAAAACAATTTTATTAAAGAGAACTATACATTTCCTACTATTTATTGAATCGGCCTGCCGCTTTACGAGTTTCCCTTCTGAATCGTTTTGAGAAAGGCGTTTAAAAACAGCATTGAGTGAAACGTTGGTGAAAGCTCGGTGCTTATCTTCCTTCTCATTGCTTTTTCGTTTAGACTCTACTTTCTGTCTTC
>UXUI01007152.1:37251-50650 GCA_900576705.1 Enterobius vermicularis | reverse complement strand
GCTCCTCTAAAATATTTGCAGACGACGACGAGAGTTAGGAGAGAAGGACGGGAAGTGTCGTGAAAATTTGGATATCTGCGCGCACTTTATCCGCTATTTAAATAAAAATATACTTCAAACTCGGGTATTTAAATCATGAAATGAACACGAGTCGACAACGAAAACAAAGAAATCCTGGACCCCTTACAACCTGGCAGCTCCAGCACGATAACTGGCTTCTCGGTGGAAAGTAATCAGCTGCAATTAAAAAAAAATAAGGAATTTACGAACTAATAACAGGAGCCATCTGACGTCACTTATTAAAATGGAGAAGAGACTACAGGGCGGCGTAGCAGGACTGACTGAAGCGAATTGGGGGTCCTGGTAAGGTAGTGGACTTTGATCGAACGCTCCTAACTGGAAGACAACACAACTGGGGTAGGGTGAGAAGAAAACAGAGGTGTTTTTAGAGCATTGGGCGAGGGGACAATAAGTGTTTTGTTGTTCCAGTGAAACGGGAAGATTTTGCAGTTTTTTGGCCAGGTTGTGTACTGTTCCAGGAACAACTGTATTATCTGATCAGTGGGCGGCATATAGTACCATTAAAGATAAGCCAGAAGCCTCCCAGCACAAGACTGTTAGTCACAGCCTTCACTCCAGTAATCCTCAGACCTGTGCTTGCATTCAGTCTCTACGGCAAAAATTCAAAGAGGAACATAAATTATGGTATGCAAAGAGAGGGTGCTCCTGAGTTCGTAAGGAAAAGGATTTACGGGGTGAACGCCTTGTACACCTTTGGTCACAAACAACGGAACACCACCTATCGCCTCTTAATTACTTAGGGAACTGCGGGCTTTCTTCACTGGATCCTGACTGGTCACTAATTTTTGGGAAGCCCTTTGTATAAGGGTACTAACGCAGTAGTTTTCTCAGACCAGATGAGTAAGGCAAAGAACTGTTATAATAAATACTCAGCTAGACGCAAAACAAGCACCTCTTTATCTGGCAAACAGGTTTCTCTAACTTTTGCCTGACGTCCCACAACACATACCACTGCATTTCAAACAAGTCTCCCCCTTCAAATATATATGGCGCCGTTAATGTGCGATAGTTCCTAAAGCCTAGTATATGTGTCATTTGCGGTGCCGAAAGACGATGAACAGATTGTGTCGGGAAATAAGAACAATTAAAAAAACATCAGATGTCCTTGATGAATTATGATGAGTAATATGGCTTAAAAACTGCAGCTGACATCTAGCAGCAGACCACGGGAGCCGCAGGGGAAGAAGGTTCCACGAAATGATCAAAACTGTCGTCGAAATTACTAAAACGCTATATAAACAAATCGTGGCGGAACTGGATAACACCTTTTTACAGCTGCAGCGACATAACGGGGGGTGGGAGTGGAAGGAACAGGAAAAAATCCTAGGGGTACGGAAGGTGTTTAAGAAATTAGAGATTTAGAATGTTGCCCATCGACAAATAAATATAAGAGCTGATATGCTGTCTCTGACGTTTTGCCTAAATTCTCACTCGTTGCGGAAGCGGTTAGCAGCAACTGATGCGTCAAACCGAGAAACAGCAGCCCATGTTTAAGCGTACGAGTAAAACTTTCGTACTTGTCAAGTGGTACAGATTTCCTGTGTATTTAATTGAAACAAAGAGGCTAAAATAAAAAACTTTTCAGAGAAAGAAGTTTGTAAATTCATACCAGTTTCCGCTGTCGATTTAGCTTCTTTGAAAAATTTACCTACGCTTTATTTCTCAATAAAATGTTTAATAATTTCAAAAACCAGTCGTTACAAAATGAATGATAAAGCCTCAACTAATGAAGTAGGATGGTAACAAGGTAAAATGACAGTTTCCATCTATCCAGTCGTGCGGTGTTTCTTCAAACTAGTAATTTCTTCCACAAATGCAATTGATGAAAAAAGTCTATCGCAACTTTGTTATCTGCTGTTTTGCAAATCCCTTTATCTTAAGTTTTTTGTATTTTGGAAATTTTTATGTGAAAAGGAAAAATTCTGAAATTTAATCTTCTACTTTCATCCCCTCTCATTTTCCTTTGAGTCTATATACTTGTAGTCCCGAAAAAAAGTAATCATTATGCTAATTGATGAAGGAATAATAATTTTTTTTGCAGGCGAGCTGTGCCATCCAAAATGGACTTGGTTCGCCGGCTTCTGTTACAGAAAAGTAAGTTCTTTTATGTAGATCCGTCATGGACCTGCAGGGTTGTGAACTCATCTTGCTAAATTCAAAAGTTCTGGAAGCCATTAAACTAAATTAAATGAAAATTTTAAATCCTAATGATGTTACTTTGACAAAAGAACAAACTAGATTTAAACTCATCGCTGCGCCAACTAACAAAAATCAGCTGCAGCCTGGCATTCTAATTTAAACGCCGTTACCAGTAACCATGACAAAGAATTTTTTAATTTTGGGACACTTTCAGCAGATACAGATGAAAAACTGGGTGGTTAAAAGTTGACGAAGTGCACGTTAAGCTTTATAAAACTAAAACACATTCACATGGTACTTTTCTGCTATAACACTACCGATAATTGATGGTCAATTTTTTACAAGATTGTAGAGATAAGGTGTCCTCAACCGTTTTAAAGCAGCTTGACAATTTCTGGATTGCTGCTGTTCTTACGTTCTGGTTATCTAGGGATTTTTCATTTGTGATTGAAATGCGAAATAAAAACGGAAAAAAAATGTGAAGCTTAGAAATAAAAGCAACAGTAATTTTGGTGTAATAACAAAGTTGCATTTACATAACGCAATAATAGGACACCAAAATATTTTCTTAATATTGGTTCAGTATTGCAAAAAAAAGAGTTATCAGAAGGGTGCTAATGAATTACACGGTATTTAATACATCGATTGCCACTGAAACTTGCGTGGTAATTCATAAGACATATTGAGAGTATCTTGGCATGCTATGTCCTGGCGAAAAATAATTAAATTTTCTGGCTTTCTTTTCTGCTGCCTACCTCGCAGGTCGCGTAAAGCTTCACGTTTAGCGGATCTTCAACGGTTGCTTTCCAAATAAAACTGTCATTTCAATAATGGAACTGGACAACGTCTCTTGATCATATTGCTCATTATGGCTTCCCCCATGAAATGTCTTTAAAACGATGCCGAATTTGTGCAGAATTCATTCACGTTTTATCCGCAATGCGACAACACCGTTGCGTTCAGCAGTGAGATCTTCACAGTGATCGTCAACTCACAGTTTTCAAATACAGACCAGTTCTTTTTAAACGTAAGCAATCCGTCTTCCTAAAGTGACCAGAGAACAAGTGGCAATCTGGCCTTTTTTCTCCGGTAGATTTTAAGGCAGATTATAGTGCTATTGATGATATTTTGTTTCTGCCCACGCCTGGACTTACTAAGTTGCAGGTCATTCAGAATCTCTTGTTTAAGTAGGGTTTTGTTAATGAATTAACCCAAGAATTTTTTGCATTTTTCAAGTCTTTTGAGGGATGGAACGCCACTAAACAGGATATCAGAACTGCCACCTTTTTCAAATATAAAGTCCTTTACAAAACCTAATACCTTCCCATCTTTAAGCAACAAAATGAAGAGCGATAGAAGCAACGTGTTTTCTTCAAAAGCTTTTCACCGCAAATATAAAATCTCTCAACGCTTCTTACTGTGAAGAAGTTGGAGAGGAAGGAGGCAGAAATCAATTCCGCAACTTGATTTTACTAAACAATTTATATTGATATATTTTTATACAGACAGATTTCATCATTAATTTTCAACCTGTTTTTTTCTCTTATATACCGTTCTTGTCAGCTTATATAATTGTTTCAAGTATCCCATTTGAGAGTTAATTGGAAGTATAATGCTTACAAACTTGCAATCTTGTCAAAATCTTCTATCATTCTAGTACAACATCCCGCTAACAGCAGCACGAGCTGGAAAATACTGCAGATTGATGGCGAACACAAACTTGTTAGCTTTTTCAAGGGAGAGGATGAGGGGAATTGCCTGTAACTGTTTTTAATCAAAATACGAATTGAAATTAAAGATGAGGAGTAGATTAAGAAGACAGAAGTAAAAAAGATAAGGAAGAAATTATAAGGAAATGCAAAATTTAGTAGGCTTGTAAAAGCCTATGTTTTTGAGAAAAATAAATTGACTTGTTTTATTCCTTATAAAACAGAATTTTTTTGTTACTTTTGATGGTTTTTTGGAAAATATAAGGCACAAAATTTTTTTGCAGCTGCGCTATCGCTGTTAAAAGAGCATTATTGGGTTCTCCACAAAACATTGTCTGTACGGAATTCTTCTCGCTGTCTTTCCTATCATCCTACCAAGCAAAAAAGTTATCGAGATTGCAAGGAAAAACTTTCGTTTGTCTGTTCATATAGAAGTAACGCTTTTGATTTTCTTTACATTATAAATTATTTGAGCTTCACTAAACTTTCTTCTTCGATGTAAAACACGTATTAACGTATTTGAGCTAAAAATACATCACATTTATTTATACTATATATATTTATAATAGTGGCTAAAAAAGTGGGAAGATAATTTTTTTAAAATAAGTTACCATTTATCTAAAAAACCACTCTCCATTTGGACGCTATGAAGTTAGTTTGTAGTTTTATGGGTAAAATGTGTCATACACATCTGTAACATATGTAATCTATTACTCAGTTGAGTGAATTTTTTCCAAAACCTTTTATGTGGTTGTGGCGTACACAACGAAAAAAAATTTTCATTTGCACCATTTCCAAAGACAACTAGAGGTTGTAAGACGTTTCCTGTCAATTTTTGGAAGACTAGGGAAGAAATAGAAGAGGTGTGAAAAGACGCCTAAAAGGTAAGGTAATATGCTAGAACTGTTTCCACGCTTGGTTCTATTTTTAAGTACTGTTGTCTTACTTTTTTTGACGCTAAGTTTAAAAATAAGCATATTGCAGGTATTCAAAAGCTGGAAATAGTGAGTCTAGAAAAAGCTGCTGCGATACAAAAAAGATCTCAGATATTATGACAATTTCCATTCACATCTCTGTGAATGCTCTGAAATGATCTAAATCCTCAAAAAATTGGTACGGGAAGGCCTTAAGTGTACAATTACAGCAAGAAAGATCAAAATGATGCGCTGACTGACAGAATTAAATCTTGAAAAGTCTGCTTTAGAAGTCTGAGGAATTAAGTACGTGATGTAAAATCATTTGGACCTAAGCCTAGAGAGAGTACAAAGGCTTCCCCTGAGCTCTATGTAATTTGCGGTCCTCAAAGTGTTACGTTGCGTTTTTAACTCTTGTATCATTTTTATTTCTTCCACAGTTTCCCAAAGACACTGTTACGAAAAGAAACTCATATTTATTTTATGTCTGAGTTGTATGAGTAGTCGCCTGCCATGCTTCTTATGGTGATCCGAAAGTGTTTAGAATAATTTTGTTAGGAATCCAGTAAGTTTGCCAAGTATTTTGAGGAATACAACCAACACAGTTTTGAACCAGATGAATAGTAGTCTCAACAACTAATAGCCGATGGAAATGATGATAGTAATAACAATAATGATCCAATAGTAATCTTTACAATATTCTATTTTAAACAAATTAATCATCATATAAAGTACATCTAAAATTTGTGTAAAACAAATCAATTATCCTCAGAAAATGATTCAGCAATTGTCAGTTTGACTATTTGTTTTTTTCACTTCTGATGGTCTTCCGGACAAATTGCTTGAATGATCGTCTTTTTTTGGCTAATTATTCTTGTTGTCAATTTCCGGTCAATTTTCCACTCAATCTCTTTGGAGATGGAGTTTTATCAGTGTGATTAGTAATTGTTATGTCCCAGAAGTATCTTCGTTCTTAAGATTTTTAATCCTGCTAACAGTAGACAGCTGCTTTTTCACAAAACCAATTATTTCCTTGTAGTACATAGTTATTAGTTAAGGAATATTCCAGAACTAACTGTTTTGCTTCCACTTTTTTGACCGTTCTGTCTTGTCGTTTGGTCTTTTCGCTTGTTTTTAGCGACGAACCGCTAAGAAACACCTTGCGGTTTTCAATTGCTTTTAACCGTAGTATACATAAAAATTTGTTTCCTTCTCTTGTGTACCCCACAAGCACGAAAAATGCCTCTCAGAATGTAGTAACATTTGTTATTTTAGACTATCTAAATGAAAAGTCATTTTAATTTAGATAATAATTTTTTCAAAAAAAAATTTTTTTTCCAGTTTTATATCATCACTTTGCACCTTATATATATACACTTCTATTAGAAAAGTGAATTGAATGTACGAAGATTTCTTAAAACCTAGGTAATCTAAACGTTAGCAAAGATGTGCTCGTGAAAAGGATTTTATGCAAAAGCTATTATGTGCCCTTCCGAGCATTTCCTGTTTCACGTACTCTTGAGGAATTATCGCAGGTAAATACTGTTTTAGTTTTAATATTTTGTCAACTGGTGGAATAAACTGTGCTAATTATGAATTCATTTCTTGGACTGTGTATATTAAAAAATTTAGTTTTGTTTTAGGGAGGAATTTTTTTGGAAATTTAAGTATGTTTTTGCTAATATGCTTTCGTACGTAAATGTTCACTTTTTGAAATGCTTTTCAGTCACGATATCAGGCGCGTTTTACGAGTAAGCTCTTCTACTTAGCATGTGTAACTTCAATAGCGACATAGATTATTTACTATTGATTATCGAAATTGTTTGGCGAAACCGCAAAGTCTTCTTTCACAAAGTACAACTGAAAAGTTTAGAAAAGCAAAAAGAAAGCTGGAGATAGTTCAGTAAACGAAGGTTTATTTCTATTTTTCCACATATTACATTTGCATAATTGTTATAGCTGCTGTAACTTGTCCATTTTATTGGGTAATGTCAAATGGCTCCTGTTATCAGTTCGTAAGTCCCTTATTGTTCATAATTACAGCTGATTACTGTAGACCTTATCAGTAAGCAACTGATAAAAGTATGGGTTATCTCACTGAAGCAGTGGGTAGCAGTACGAACAATATTAAACCGTTCCGAAAGAGTTGCGTTGATATATTTATACGGAAGTAAGGGAACAGTTGACGATATATTTGTTTGCACTGACCAGCAATGAAGTTTTTTAACATCAGAATTAAGAATATGGCTGCCAATTTTTTAAAAATATTTCAGTGTGTTAAGATATAAAGCGTTTGAAAATGGCTCGTAGATCACAACACCAATTTCTGCAGTTTTAGGGGAAATTTAAAGTTTTAGTCACCAGTATTTCTTATTAATTTCAAAATCAGATTTTTAGTAAATTTTTAACTCAGTTTACCAGTCTGTGTCATGTGTTTTCGTCTCCAGTTTAATTTTAAAAATTTCTCTTAATTTTTGAACTTTGAAACTCAATTGCTTATAAGAAAATAGTTTATTTTTGATTAAATTATCTTTGTTAATTTGATTTTGATCCTTTTGTGCTGTCTTTGTACCCTTTACTATGATATTGCCCGTCAACGGAAGCCACTGTACCAGTATGACCAGTTTCTTAAGTAATGAATGCAACACTTGCTGATCTTTTGAATAAAAAAGTGTAGGTGACACAATTTTTTTTCTTACAATTGATAAATAAATGAGCGCTAACTATATTGATCATAAACTGTCTATTTCTAACTGTATCTTGAAGTGAGAAAGTACAGGTAGGCCTGTCAGAGGAGACAATTTTTATAAATTTATCTGTCAATTTACCAAAAGCACGTATATGGTGGATAAAGGGACAGAACAACTGCTTTTTTTTCCAGCTATTCTTTGGATATTTTTAAAGACAATTGGAATTTTTCAGTATTTAATCAACAGTTAATGTAATTAGACACTTGTCTTACTTAGTTTACATCGGGGCATCAGGTAACAAAAAATCAAAAGACATTTTTAAATTAAAGCTAGAATTTAGCAAGAAAACCAACTGAGCTGGGGACAAGCACAAGGCCGCTGTGAAATGATGCGGGGCACGCTGGCAACCTTCAGGACGCTAAAACATTTTATCAGTGTTGCTCGTAGGTTTATTTCATCAGTTTACTACTTGTTATTTGAACCTAGAATTATCGATGGCTTCTTATGCATTCTATTATGATAATGACATAAGTATCTATATTCTTATAATGACTACTTTGCTCCTAACATCTACTTTATTATTTTATTACGAGTTTGAAATAAGTATATATATGAGGACTCATCGCACTCAAAATGTAACAAAAAATAAGACTTCCTCATTTCATTTATTACTTCCTTCAAAAATGCAGATTTTCATCCCTGTCAAGATTTTAAAATTTATCAACGTTTTTTCTTCAGTCTCGATCCACGGAGGATCACGGCACTTTACTCTATGTGTGATAACTTGGATGGGTTGAGCTAAAAACTACGATTCTCAATTTTATTTAGAGATAATCTGCAACAAAATTAAATGCAACGTAAATAGAGAGAGTGAAACGTATATACAGATTTACACAATATAAGATCAGAAGGAAAGGAATAAAAGCATCTAAGCCAATCATAAAATGACACCAAAGGAATACAGAAGTTGCTGAAGCTGCTTTCACTGTCAGAATTTGGTACACTTCAAAAGAATGTATATAGAGAGGGTGTCTCTCCTATCTTGTCGAGATTCTTTAATACAGGTGCTAATATCAGATATCGGTCGGCCCTTTGTAATGATGGTAGATTGATAGCGATGTTTAGACATCCCGATATGATGCTGATGGCAATGTTATGTCTACTTTTGAGACATAACACTACCAGCTTGCTCGTCGATCTTCAGCCCGATGTATTGACAATTCACAACAATCTTTCTTTTGCATAAAGTTGTAGCTTTTTTGAGGTACTTTTGAGCCAAAGCCGCTGGCGGAGTAGTTGCCTTAGCAAGACTAAAATTTTTGTCGAAATATTCTTCTGCAAACTCGAGTTGGTCAAAGAGTGTCATAAAGCCAGTTTTTCAAAAGATATCTCTAACTTTGAAAACTTTCGTTTTGCATATTCTGAAGTTTTGCTTTTTTGTTAAAATAAGTGTTTAAAAACTCTTTTTTGAATTTTTCCAAGTATTGCGAAAAGTTTTTTGTGTATAACAATTCGTTTTTTTACTTTCTCTGTTGCAGAGCAGTTGGCAAAAAATCAGTTTTGGTTGGGATTGGTCAAGAAGTCAGATAACTGGTACTGGAGTGATGGATCAGATTTCAGTTATACCAAATTTCTTCCCATGCCGTCCGTTGATGAAAAGACTGAGATGTGCATTTCGGGCAGTTTATCCGGCTGGAAATTGGAAGAATGCTCTAACGAATTACCTTATATGTGCCAGATTCAACGTATGCATACCACTCTTTTTAGAGACGTTTATATAGAACTAGAAAAATCTTAAGTCATTCTTAATAAAAAGTGTAGCTTTTCTGTGTAAATACACTAAAGTCGCAGAATTTATCGGGAGTGATTTGACAACCAAAATCTCATTTTAAAATGATAGTCGTTGTCAAAGGACCACGTAAAGAAAAAGATTCTTTACTTACATTTTGTATCCAATAGCTAGATCAGTCGAAGAAATGGTAGCCTGTTATTATGAGTTAAAATTTTATAGGCCATTTAAACGTTAAATAATACTTTCAGACAATATTTTTCTTTTTACTCAATAAAGAAGCTTTTACACTTCGTGAAAGTAGTTAAACAGTGGTCAACTCCTCTATTTTTACAGCCAGCAAAACATGCTTCAGCGGCTTTACAGAACATAACAAGCACTGTTACTACTTCGTAAGTTTTTTATTTAGTTGTGAAATTATCAGCTTAAAATACTGTTCAGCATTGAATTACAAACTGAATACAAATTCAATGAAGCAAAGAAAAAATCCGCTTGTTGTTAAACGCTAGCCTCAGTTAAAGTCTTGAGTTTCTTACGTTTTGTTAAGCAGGTTGTAGGTTAGGGTGTAGATTACAAATACAAAAATTTGTACATTAATGTATTGCAGCTTCCAATGAAAGTGGAGCTAGGAATTGCAGAGCAGATATGTCTTGCCAGAGATTCAAGTCTGGTTTGGATAACATCGGAAGCAGAACAGAAATTTTTAAATGGTGAACTAAATTTATGAACTAGTATATATTTGAATTTTCTTATTAATGAGAAAGCAAACAATAGCCATAACCAATAATAACAGTTTTAAAAAATATATGGTCTAATTTACTTTAAAAACTGGACTTTGAAAGATATTTCATATAATAAAATGCTGTGAATAATTAATTGTAAATAAAACGAAGAAATATAAACTCCTAATTATAGAACTTGCCGATCATAAACCTTTCTGGCTGGGTCTCAAACTAACCGAGAAAAATTGGTTTTGGAATATCGGAATGGAACTCTCATACAGCAATTGGGAAGAAGGCGAGCCGAATCGTTGCTGCCCTAACGAAAGAGCCTTAAGTGCTATCAACTACGAAAAAGGATGGAACGACGTTAATGAATATGAGCAGGCAAATGTTCTGTGTAAATATAAAAGTAAACCTTTGCTTGTACGCTTATTTTCACAGGCAAAAGCAATAATATTTAACAAACATTAAAGACAAATTTCTACAGTGATATGTAGACAAAAGCGCTAGATTTTTGTCACGTATACAAAGAGGCGCCTCCTTCACCATGTAAACCTTAAGAGTTCTGTCTGACACGACATTATCACGTTGAAATTGAAGAAGGAATTTTGTAATTTTGGAGAACAACACTTGGGATCAGTAAGGCAGATTTGCACTGAATATAGAGAATTGCAGAAAGTTTACCCGGACGTATGTATTTCTTGTTCGACGAACCTCGTCGACAAGTAACAGAAAACCTAACTATGTTTCCAGATGAGTATCAAGAAACCGCTGAAACAGATACAGAGGATACTGGTGTTGGTAGTGAAAAGCATAAAAGAGAGGTTATTAGTTGTTTTTTTTAATCAGTTTAGTTTTAGTATTTTTGAAACAATATTTTTTCAAGTTTGGCTGTAAATGATCACATAGCTGACGTTAAGCTGCTTTAAAAAATAAACTTTACAGAAACCTTAACAAGATTCGTTTTAGATCAATGGTATTTAGCTATTGTATCTTATCCTTGAAAAAATTTTTACAAATATGCTCTGAAAAAAATTGTATTGAAAAGCTTTACCTGCCCATTAATGTTAAAAATAAACTGTAGACGCCAATAAAGATAATTAGTGGTTAGATCCTAGTTAACGTTAGAATTAAAATTATGCGTATAAAGAGCCATTTTTTCAATTTCACTAAATAGAAATAGATTTAGATTTTGACTAGAAAAGCAAATTCTATTCTGTCGCTAAACGGTCAGTTGTTTTTATCTAACCATTTTGTAAAACTTAATTTTTTCTATAGTTTCTAAATATTGCAACAGTAACAATGAAACAAAAACAAAGCACTTCAGTTACACTATAGTCGAGTATAGGTTCTTCTGCAACACACCGCATAGTCAAAAATTTTCTTATTAAACTGTATGGGAGGACATTTTTTCTTCAAATTTGCTGTTAACGATAAGAACAAATAGAACAAATGGCATATGCCTCCAACTTTTGATACTGATCTTTCCGAAAAAATAGTAAAGTGAAAAACGAAATTTTGAATTATTTAGTAGCATAATTCCAAGAAAAACTTCAAATTGTTTTGGTTTACTGTTCAGAGTCTGATACTGAAAAGTGTTCTGCTGACTGTGTACAATGAAGCTAAGATAACTTCAAACTTGCAGTGCGTTTTTGAAGATTTCTAGTCTAGTAGAAAAAAGCTTCATTTACATTTGCTCCTCGTACTCTCTAAATTTCACCCTTTTTTTTGAGAAACTTTTAAGATTTAGATTGGGTTTTTTTTTGTGAGAAAGATATTTCGTTTTGTTTGAGACGTCTCAGGAAGAGATTTGTGGCGGATTAACCGCAGATAAACAAGAAGTTGAGGAGGCGGAAAAGAAGGAAACGAAAGACCATTTAAAAAAAAGATTTTTTGGCAGATTTAAAACTTAGCCTTCATGCTAATGGGATATCTTGTACCTGCTGCAGCAAAAACTGTGACGAGGGGCTTCACACTCATTGCTGATTTTTGCTTTGAACTGCATACAAGGACGAATGCGACTTCTTAGGTTGTCTCTGCAATGTACAGCTTAGCTGTTACTGCAGCACCCACAATTCCCAGTTGCTTGCTAAATCTATAAATATTTTCACAGACGTGAATCCGCAAAATCGTCAGCAACTTTTAATATTTGCCTTCTATCACTGTTTCCAAGCTAACACGCTTGACGCAACCAGCATAAATGATCTTTCGTAGTTTTCTGAAAAATTTCGGTAGCTCAGATATACTAGAACACAGAGGTGGCAAAGAGGAGCTTTGATCCCAACGAAGCGGCGGCTAAGAAGTACTGAGACTTTGCAGCAGCTCCTTCCCCACTGATTTTGAAAATGAGGCCTTATGAAATACCATTTTATAAAGTAACAGTAACTGAATCTTGCCTTACAAAAGCGTCAATAGCTTGTTAATTATATTACTCTATATTTAAAACATATATTATATTTAAAACAACTGCAACTGTCTGGTGCAGACAGTTGCAGTTGTTTTAAACAAAAACTTATTTAAAGTAAAGATTGCAGAAGGTACAAGATTGACCCCCTGCTTGCAACAACAAAGAATCTCTTTGCTTCAGCGCCGCTTTATTAAATACTTTATCATCAAGGTCTTCCTAGGCAGTAAGTTTTGATAAAAAGGAAATAACGTCATTTCTCCTAAGATTTTTTAACAAAAGGTCGACGCATTGGCAAATCTCAATAGAAGACAACAAGTATGACGTCAATGGTTCTTTCTCTTTGAAAGCCCACAGTACCAGCAGTAATAAGGACTTTGAGAAAACAGTAAAAAGGAATTTAAAAAACAGCCTATTTTAAGCATGAATTTAAAGGGTAAGTCAAAAAAGAACAAAGCTATCAAAAGAAAGAATGTGTGCAGTATTTTTTTAACCCTTGCAATAAATTACCTGCGAACAGCTAGTCAGTGATCCCTGTCTAACGTCAATTTATTAATGGTACGAACTTCAGTTAAATAATAATGAAGCTAAATAACTACAAGACAAGTTTAAGATGCTGAATTCCCAAATCAATGACTGAAAAGCCTAAAAGTAGAGTGTAAAACCCGTAGAAGGAACAAAACATAAGAAACAATAGCATTACCTTAGAAGACTTTCATCAAATCCATTAAACACAAAAATAATGTCCAACAAGCACTTTATACAACCACTTCAACTATTCTTTTCCTTCACCAGACGGCAACACTTCTTCCTAATTAGCAGATGAAAATCCTAGCTAGGCACTATATTATTCAATTCACCTGCTTTACTGTTAAATATGAAGTGTTAACCAGACTAATAAAGTGCAGTTTTAAAACTGGATAGAGCTACAACCTTAGAAAACCTATTTTC
>UXUI01007152.1:10932-22762 GCA_900576705.1 Enterobius vermicularis | reverse complement strand
TTTTTTTTTTTTTTTTTGGTGATTACCTTGCTTTAGTTTCAAGTACCTTTTTAAGAGGAGACAAGGAGTATTATGTTTAAACAAGGCTTCTTGTGATTTGATTTTTTGATAGTAATTTTCAGGAATTTATTGCAGTAGGTATTTTGAAGAAGAAGGTCAGTGGGAAAATTTTGTGTTTTTATGGTCCACCAGGTGTCGGAAAGACAAGTATTGCAAAGTCAATCGCTCGAGCGTTGAATAGGGAGGTCAGGCATAGTTTTTTTTTTAAATTTTATTGATTTGGCTAGAGCTTGAAGTAACGTGAAGCAGTTTACTCTTTTTTTTAAACTTATTTCTTATAAAATGTCATCGTTCTTCTTTATTTAAACTGTTTTTTATTTTTTCAAGTACTTCCGATTCTCTGTTGGCGGTATGACTGATGTAGCGGAAATCAAAGGACATCGACGTACTTATGTGGGTGCTATGCCTGGAAAAATGATCCAGTGTTTAAAGAAGGTATTTGCATGTCTCGTAGATTGTTCTACCTATATGTTCCAAGTTGTTGCTTCCTTAAAAATGAGTAGGATCTATTTCAGGTCCAAACAGAGAATCCGTTGGTACTGATTGACGAAGTAGATAAGATAGGCGGTGCAGGGTTTCACGGAGATCCTGCATCTGCTCTGCTGGAATTGCTAGATCCGGAACAGAATCATAATTTTAATGATCATTTTTTAGATGTTCCTGTTGATCTCTCTAAGGTTAATTCTGTAGATTTCTTACCTATCACGGTTAAGAGTTAGCGGCAGTATCTAATTCCCGGTTGAAGGATTCGTAGCTGGTATTTAGGTACTATTTATTTGCACCGCAAATGTTCTGGATACCATACCTGGTCCACTGAAGGATCGTATGGAAATGATTGAAGTGTCTGGTTATGTCGCTGAAGAAAAACTTAGTATTGCGACCAACTACTTGGTGCCACAATGCCGCAATGACAGGTTACATACTGAAAATACATAAATCCACTATAACGCTTAGTTTTTCTGAAGAAAAATCTTTTTCTTTTAGTTTTTTTATATTTATTTTTATTTTTTTATTCTTCTTAAAGAGTGTTGGGTTTTGAGAAACCTAATCGTAAAGTTAATTAATAACAGTAGATTAATATTGCAGTTCCCTCACAGAGCAACAGTTGGTTATTTCTTCTGAATGTCTGCAAGCTTTAATCAAACAGTACTGTAGAGAGTCTGGAGTAAGAAACCTACAGAAGCATATTGAAAAGGTGAGTCATTTTAAAGATCTCATTTTTCATTGGCTTTCTAGTCGTGATTACACTGGTCCGATTTCTGTAGATTTATCTGTTTGTTTATTTGGAGGAAAAGCTGAGAAGTAGAATGGAAAAGTATTGATTTTTGTTATTTTTCACTTTATTTGCAAACTTCAGATAGTAAGGTAAATGCTTCAAAAAGTGCTTTTTGAGGGTCAAAATCTTGCTGATTTCAGATATTTCGGAAAGCAGCGTTTCGTATAGCTGCTTCGAAAGCGCAAGAAAGTGCTAAATTGCCTATTGTGGTTGATACTGACAATTTAGAAGAGTTTGTTGGACGAGCTAAGTTTACAAGTGACAGGCTATATGACGAAACTCCTGCAGGAGTTATAATGGGTCTTGCTTGGACTGCTATGGGCAAGCTACTCTCTCTAATAAGAACTGCCTAATTTATTTCCACGTCTTAGTTCTTAAGTGATTTGGAAATAATTGGTTTTTTTTTAAACAGGCGGATCTGCTTTATACATAGAGTCAACACTCAGACGACGCTTTGTTAGAAATGTGGATGCTGGCAAAGGGAAGAAGATATTTGGGTCTGATAAAAGCGATTCACCTGACCGCGCATCAGCTGGTTCACTTGAAGCAACCGGTCACTTGGGTGAGGTTATGAAGGAGAGTATCCAAACGGCCTACACTGTGGCTAAAAATGTTATATCGAAGAAGTTTCCAGAGAACGATTTTCTGGAAAGGGCCCATATCCACGTTCATGTGCCTGAGGTTTGTTTGTCTTCATTGTTCTCTTCAGCATAGTCTCACTATATTTGTGCGGGGATGTGGTCATAAAATATTTTTTCTTAGAGGCTAAGTCTTGCTTATTTAGGATGTCTCTTTTGTCAAAGAGACATGTAGTTTTTGGTAGTGATTGGACTGTTTATAATTTACTTTTGTTATAGGGAGCGACTCCCAAAGACGGGCCTTCGGCTGGATGTACTATAACTTCGTCGCTTTTGTCATTAGCTCTCGACAAACCCGCTCGACAGAATATTGCCATGACGGGCGAGATATCTCTTACTGGCAGGATTTTGCCTGTTGGCGGGATCAAGGAGAAAATTATAGCTGTGAGTTTTTTTGATAGTTTACTTTAAAGTAATTACTTAGTCACATGTTGTTGGTGTATACACTTAATAAAGTTCTGTAAACAACTAATATATTTGCGAAACGTCTCATTTGACTTATTAGCCTTCTTCATTGTGCTACATTCCCATTTCTCTACAGGCAAAGAGAGCCGGTGTCAATTGCGTGATCTTACCAAAAGAAAACCAAAGAGATTTCGATGACTTACCAGATTTTGTGAAGCAGGATGTCGAAATTCATTTTGTATCAGATTATGATGAAATTTTCAAAATTGTTTTTCCTTGTCTGTCTTGAGCAGGTTCGGTTCTAGATTAGTGTTCTGGCGGCGGAGTGCATTACTGAGTGGATTACAGCGATTCCTTCAGATTACAAGTTAGTTCACAACTGTATTTTTTTATTCGTACAAGATCTTCTAGCGCTAGAGGACTTGAATACTAGCATTATTTATTGTTAAAAACTAGTCAAGCTAGAAATGAGATATTCCTTGTTGTTTTTTGGTGCTTCTACACTTGGTTACTACTTTCATAGACCTAGGAATAAGTTTGAATATGTTTGTGATGTTTATAACTTGCTTGAAAGTATGTAACTACCCGTATTCTTTCCATCTTATTTGCTCGACTTTTTTTTTATTTCTTATGCTGAGTATATGTGCGGTTGTTTTGAAAATATCTGAACATGAAGTGTAAGTAACTAGAGGATTTTTGGTCTATAGTCGTAGTTTTTTATACGTATTTCTAAACTTTCTCGTTATCTTTCCAGTGGAACTGGGGTTTCGGTTTACAAAGCTAATGTTGTGCTGAATGTTCGTTATTCTCTTCTTTGCGCATGTAGTTTCACTTCATATTGTTGACCTTAAATTGAAGCATAAATAACTGGATAACGTAAATGCATTTTCTTCAAAAGAATGTTCTTTTTTGCAGTGGAATATTTATTTGATCAGACGCTATTTTGGTTCTTCGTTGGAATTTAGTGAATTCTCACTTATTCCGTATTTGCGTTCTTCAGTATACTTACAGTTTTCAGTCAGTAACAGTCATGTCAAATTAGTAATTTATTCACGAACGGGTTACATTTTACTGAAGTTTTACAGAGTACACTTAGGTGGTAGATAAGTTTTCAGGGTATTTTATTATTTTTGGCCGGTGCTTCCAACTGTGGCACAAGGCAGTCGTGTACAATTCGTCTTGGTGTTTCTAGCCTTCATTTGCTGGAGCTGAGTGAGTCCTCTTAGAGATGCTGTAAGGAACTGCCAGTGAAGTAGAAGCTCTGATGTTGGTTAATTCGATTTAAATCTCGTAAGAGTAGTGGTCGTTTGATTTGGTTGATACTTCTTCATCATAATTCTTATTCCACTTTAGGTTACGAAATGTTGCAGTTCTTTGGCTGGCTAGGTAGATTACCCATCAGTGCAGCAAGATTTTCATTGGCACCTTTAAAACGCTCATCTCCTTGGCGAGTGTCAGTGGTGTCTCGGAAGTTTCTGGCAACTTTTGATGGAAAGATTCCTCTTGATAAAATTAAAACTGAAATAACTACAGATCCGACGACACAATTACCTTTAGTAATAGTACGTCTACCATTGAAAGAGAACGACTGGCTGGATAAGGAAATAGTGGAGGAATTGAGTAAAAGATATGTTTTTCGAATTGACAAGTAAGTGGTTGACTTTTCAGAAAGAAATAGTTTTGCAGGTATTTGAAGTACCGCAGGAAGTGAATGTCTGCATGTTTAGAGATGGACAACTGGTAGTAGAGTCATGCCGAACACGATCAGTTTTTTTGAATAAAGCTGACTGCGTGGACAAGTTGCGAACTGCTATTTTGGATTTGGTGGATAGTGAACGTTCAAAAGAAGTCGGTGTTTGGAAGGAAACAGAACGGGAAATTGCTGCCAGAAATGCTAGGGCTAGGTTAATTGATTTTAATAAAGCTGCGCTAAAGCAGAGTAACTCTAGCTGCAGCAGTATCAATGGGCCCGTTTGAAACACAGTGTGAAGTGATAGTTAGCTAGATTATCATTTTTCTCTCTGTGAATGGGATTTCGATTTGCATTGAGGACTAGTTGTTTGTCCTCTTTTTTTACGTAGTTGAAGGCGAGCTAATAAACAAGTACATCAAAATTGCCAGGTAATAAAATGTTGTCACCTTGTGTTGATACACTGATTACGACCCTCAATATCTATATTTTTCTGGTGCTTTAAGTGTTTCAAATTACTAGTTTTCATAGTTTATTGGAAGGAATAAATTACTTCTTCAGTTCTTTGTCCACTTTCTGTCCAAATATTCTTTGTCTAACCTTGGTATATTGCATCCGTACTTTTTACGTTTGGATTTTAGATGTAAAGGTTAGTGCAGCTTCTGTTTCTTGTTCCTTTTTTTCTTCATCTATCGCTTTAGATTTCGTGGAATTTGTGTGTTGTGATTGTCTTTCGTAGTTGGGCTGGTTTCCTAAAATAACCTGACTGTTACTATAATTATGGAAGACAAAGAAGGGCCAGCGCTTAACACCGAAGCCGAGGAAAGGGCAGGTCAGAGTCTAGAAGCAGATTTGGAAAAGGAGACTTCTGGCAGCAGCAAGAGGCTTGAAGATGAAGAAAGTGCAGGACAAACTAAAAGTTTAAAAAGTGAACGTTTGGCTGCTGAAAGTTTGTTCACTGAGTCGGAGAGGGAAGAGTTACGAAAGGAATCAGTGATTTTGAAAAACAAGGTATGTATGAAAGCCTAATTTCTGAATTATATTTTTTTAAGACAAAGTTATGCATTCTTACTCCTTTACTGGTCAGGATCAGCGCTCGTTTTAAGCTTTCAGTAAGTTCAATTTTTTCTTGAACCTGGGACTTGAGGGTATTGACCACATTTCAGGGTAATGACCAGTTTGGAACTGGCAATTATCACGAAGCCATTGAATATTATTCACAGGCTCTTCAGAAGTGTCCACTAATCTTCAAATCCGATCGGTATGTCATAAAGTTCAGCTTATTAAGCACTGAGTGTTAAATATTTCTCTTCTATTGTTTGGCCCTTGTTTTATAAGCTTCTGTAAAGTAGTTTTTGAGAAACATTCGACTTTTTTTTAAAATATTTTACCAATTAATTTCACTTGAGTAACCGGTTTCAAAATTAATTCTAAAACATTGTTTCAGAGCGATCTTTTTGAGCAATCGTGCTGCGTCATATATAAAACTTTCAGACTGGGACTCTGCAATTAAAGATTGTACAGATGCTATAGAATTAGGTATCTAAATACGATGAACAATAATGTGGACTGCACTTGCAAAATATCCGGAAGACTTTCCGTTATTTGCAGAAGTTTTAAAGTTTGCAACAGCTCATTTTTTTCCACTGACATTAGAACTAAAATCTGTAGAGCTTTTAAGGACCTCCGAACGACAAGCCTTTGGAACGTCGTGCTCACGCTTATTCCATGGTAGATAAATACTTAGATAAAGCTGTTGAAGATTACCAAACTTTAATTAGCAAGTATCCGGAGAAGCGGTCATATAGAGTTCGGATGGAAGAAGTGAATAAAGCGATTGGAGAGCGGAACGAGAAGATGAAAAAAGTAAATTTTTTTGTTTTTGTTTTTGTTTTTTTTGTGAGACCTGAAATAAGGTAAGAATTCTGTAGGCAGTGCGACTAATTTTCAACCACTTAGAAAATGCTAATGGTAGAATAATTGCAATTAGTAGCATTAGGGACAGTGTACAAACCGGCTTTCTGCATATTGCAATTCTTTGATAGGACATGATTGAGAAGCTGAAAGACCTTGGGAACATGTGTCTCAGACCATTTGGTTTATCGACTGATAACTTCGAGCTACAACAACAACCGGGAGGTGGCTACTCAATCAATTTGAAAAGGTAGCCCACTAAGGATGGGAACAAAATATTTCCTCGTGAACTATCAGTTCTTCATCCTGCACTTTAGAAGACTACTCGAAGCCTCTAGCTTCCATTCTGCTAGTCAACAAGTTCCAAGCGTACGAGGTCCAAAAACCGATAATACTTTTTTGAAACTTGTTCCTTTAAAACAGTTTTTATTTCACATATGTGAAAAACGTTCTGCTAAAAGTGTTTTGCTTTGATCCTGCTGTATGTTTTATTGTTACTTCACTTTAAAGCTAATGCCTTAAATGGCTGTGAGCTTTTCTGAAAATCTGCAACTGACTTTAAATTCTTATTTGTAGGGAAAAGCCAAGTGGACGCCGGTAAAATTACATTGAGATTAAACTTTAGTTAAGGACTCATATATCATTAAGAACTGATTTTGTAAACTTTTCGAAAGTTTTTTGCTCAATGTTTAAGGAGGAACTTATTGCTGGAAAATAATTTTTGTAAAGTTCCGTTAATACGGAAATTAAAGCAAGCTATCCACATCATTCAACAGTGTCGTTGGGTTGTCAAGGCTCTGTTCTTTAAGTGAGGAAAGTAAGAAAAAAAGAAAGGGTCAGAACGAAATTGAGGGTTTTTTATTAGTGATTATCAACATACAGTGGTACTAAATGGAAGCTATGGCGTTATTGAGCTTTTTAAAAGTTGTTGACTTGTCATTTTGCCCCATGGGTTCAAGAGTATCCTCTTTATCAAAAATTTTCTCTTGCGTGAGTAGTAAAACTTTATGAGATGAAAATTGTGTAAGGGCGGATAGAATGATCGAGAACTTCAATTTCCATTGAAAATTGTAATACTGAGGTACTTATACGACACCTCGAATGCATCGAATATTTGATCGTGGTCAAAGGCATTTTGTAATTGTCGAAGAAAGTTTGTATAAATATTCCTTCTTGTAACATTAGTCTCTGCAAAACCGACGTAAAATTTTCATTCCATCACATGCTAGCTGCATATCACATGTAACGATCGTATCAGGCATAATCAATTACCTAACTGGTGATGCTGAGCATTGGTAAAGATTACTGTACTGTGAAGGGAGCGGTTTTACTAGTTTCACAACCATGAACATCAAGAACCTGTAAGTGTTCACGCCTAGAGCCGTAATGGCAGTTCTATTTAGGAAATTACCACGTGAAAACCAGGTAGAAGGGGGTCCAACTATGATACTCGTCTAAGCTGTGTCCTTGCAAAAGCCAGTCCAGTGAACAACGACGTTTGAAGCAAATCGCACTTTGGTGGCCCATTTTGAAGCAAGTTTTTTAGGCTTTGAAGAAGTAAATATTAAAATGTCTCTGGATGGGAAGGCATGACCCTTCAAACAACGAATTTTTGCTTACTGACGTTGACGGCAAAAAATTCCATATTTGACGGCGTCACAATATCTGCGGATCTGCCTAAACCAACGGTTGCTTTGGTCACTGATCTGTACAAATTGTGCTTTTTAAAAAGTTCACATTCGTTACAGCGCTCCACATTGGCCAAGAGAGCGACTAGAGCTGCAAATTTAAAAGCAAATGAATCATTGTGGTAAGACAGGAAGAAGTGTTTAGCATCGAACTCCCGAGGGTGTCGAGAGTACTTGGTCATTTAACCAGTTCGTATAAATGATTCAAGCAACTTAGATAAAAAAGAATTTTAGTCTAAAGTATAAAAGTAGCATTTCCGAGGGCTACCCTGAACGTGGGACCTAGATAGTAATTTTTGGGTGAAATTTTTTTGCCCATTATTTTTGCCCAAAGACTAGCACCATAAGGCACGCTCTTGAGAAAAATCAGTGGACAATATAATGGCTACTACAAAAGTGGAAATACACCCTGAAACAACAAGGATCAACTTTTTAAAAAAAAGTCCATCGCTCTACTTCCTCTGCTCTCTAAATTCCCATTACATCGTGAGCTACACAATATACTTCGTAAGGCGCCACAAGGAATGGAATGGAACTTCAGTAGTATAAACGTCAGGAAGTTACGGAAAAGTAAATACACCGGTTCAGAGTGAATGAAAGTAAATCTGTTGAGGTCAAAGACTACATAAACAAAAGTGAATGGCGGTTAGAGGTGTAATAATCGTGCTTTAAGGTAAGCACGTTTCACCGAAACACCGTCAATTAATGCACTGGCGCAGTATGCAAGGCTAATTGTTTGAATCGAACTGTCCCTACCAATTTACGTTAACGGACAGCCAAGGCTCGTGCAGAAATTACGCAGCGCGCGAATTACGGGAAATACGTATCGACAGGGGCAAAACTTTAATTACTGAAAAGGCAAAATGTGTTTTGTAATGAAATAGTTTGTATCGCGCAAAGCTTGGACTTAGCACATAAAGAAAGGCACAGTGAGTAGCAAGAGTTGGAAGTTTCAGCAAACTAAAACTTTTTGCTTTGTACACTAAACTGTTAATCCTTGCTTTCCGATAAAGCTATTTGCTCTAGTCCATTCAGCTGTCCATCCTCCATCAGCAATCTGTCCGCTTCGGACGGGTTTTAATGCAAGTTTGCAAGGCCTACATTAGAAGCCGGAGAAAGAAGTCCTTAAAAGGTTGAAGCTGCTTGACCACTGTTATTGGATAAAGCTAACATATTGGTTTAGAACTCTTTAGTAGCGCATCATTTGGAATATGTCTTCAAATAACAATATGGAACTGTCAATTCCAGTTATTGATTTATATCTTTTTATTGTTCTCCTGAATCAGAACAAATAGAAAAGATGATGCTTAAGTTGTCGTACAGTTGCAGCAGCGTAACGCCTCAAGTTACTCGGCAATTCACAATTTCTAATGAAATCCCGATACCAAGCGAAATTTGGTTTTTAAGCGAAAATCATTGCCGCCGTTATGATCAAGACTCGTTTCTGTTATTACATACTTCAACTCAGCACAGTTGCGGTTGATTCTTCAACCTGCAGGTGTCCGCATGCATTTCTAAAAGCCTGAATATTTTACGAAAGCAAAAAGCTTTCAAAACGGCGTTTGTGACAGCATCAGGCAAGTATTCCAACTTTTTCGATGCTTATCGTCTCCGCATCATTCACCTGAAATCCAGACTTCTTTGTTTGATTTTTGTTAACTTTTCTAACAACCTAGTATTAACAAGTTGCGGTAATCCTTTGACACTTCATAAAACTCCTTTGTGTCAGCAGGTGGTACAGTGACAAAGCATCAATTTTGTAACCGCGATTCTAGGATTAGAATGCATTGAATTTCACCTCCTGTGCAATTCCTCTACTCACAGACCTCACATTTCTTGACCAGGTTCTGTTTTGCACAAAAATACTTATTTAATCACAATCTTTTGGTTGGTTTTGTATGGAGGAGTCGACAAATGCCGATAAGTGAGTTTATGTTTTAGAAAGTACGCTTTCATCATTTTATAAACCCCTCTAGCTGCTTCTCAGCACAAAAGAGATACAACATGAACCTGAGCTGCAGAAACAAAAGCTACACTTTGTCCAGTATCTCGGTTTTAACTGGTTTCTGTTTTCCACTACCGCGTTTTAACCGTACTACAATGCACCATTCGTAATCCATTATTCCCTCTCTTCATATTTATTATAAGATTTTTTCTCAAAATTAATTCTTCCATGTTTTGACAACTCGTTTAAATTAGGAAGCAGTTAGAGTGGTTTATAAAATGATAAAACAAAATCTAGAACATAAACTCAGTCAATGCTATTTGTCCAATATTATGTACACAACTAAAAGGCTGTGATCTAAATGGGTATTTCTGTGGAGACTAGGAAATGGTCAAGAAGTGTGAGGATTGTGAGTGGAGGAATTGCACAGGAGGTGAATTTAGCCCACTCCATATTCCTCAAATCGCAATTTGAAAATATCTGCGTTCTCCATTGTACCACCCGTTGACATGAAAAGAGTTTTACAAATAGTCAAACGGATTACAGCAAAATTTTAGTATTCAGCTTCTAGAGGGTTAGCGAAGAATAAATAGACAAGTCTGAAATTGTAATAGATAAATTGTGTTCTGTCAAAAATGCCGTTTGCAAAAGATGAAGGCTGACGACCAAAAAAAGTATGTTTAGGAATGGGCTCCCTTTGTCAACAATACTGTCCGTTTTCTTCGCCAGCCGTTTTGCCACATGTGCCGCCTGCCTCAAAATACGCGTTTTTGGTTTTAATAAACTGTCATCATTTGTTTCAATTAAGATTTTCAACCTGCCCTCATCATTATTGATTTCAGCAATATATCTTTAAATTGCTTGGTGACAGACTGCGGCTTGTCAGAATCATGTTCATTTCATAAAGCTCCGTTTGGCAAAGTAGGGAACAACGATACTTCATTTGAGTTTGCATGCGTAGCTTTTAAGGTGCTGAGGTTCAGGTTCACTCCTACGCAGTTGCTCAAGAAAAATTCCGATGGTTTTTGGACGTAAACGATCAGCCCAGGAATATCCTTGTAAGGGTGGCTTTCCAGCTATATGCGCGAAACTCGTTAGCTTACCCCATGAGATGACAGATGAAGATGGTGAAGTAATATTTTGAGAGCTTGTAGAAGAGTTGGTTTTTAAGTCTTCCATATTTAAAGGCCCCAGTGGTGAAGTCGAATTCTCCACTACTACATATTCCGTTGTAGTAGGTTTATGTCTAATCCGCAGAATAAATTGTACTTCCGGAATAGGTGCTCAAAATTAAGTTACGCTTAAATACCGCTGAATTTAATACAAATAAAGTTGTCCAAATGAAGGCAAATTGTCGCGGGGAAAAGGCACACGTTTATTAAGAAGGCACGATGAACTGCAGTAGCGTGCTGCTTCGACTTCTATCAATTTATTTCTGTTATTCTGATTCCAATGACTGTGTACTGTTCCTCCAGTGGGGAACAGCTTCGTAAGAATACATTAATTTTACCCTAATTCAAAAGAATAACTTATGCACTCCTAGTGACAGCCATTGTTCACTTTTTATTTCAGGCGTAATCGTAAAGTCAATCATTGTTCCAGTTGCTGTCTTAAATCTTGTTTGGGCTTATAATAGAAGGGCATATTTAACGGCCGCTTTGAAAAAACGTACTATGAAGGTATGGAAATGTGTTTCTGAGGCGCATAAAAGAGCTTCAGAGGGATTTTCAACGGAGGAGGAAAACAGAATGTTATTGCATCGATCTCTTGAAAAAAAAATGAAAGTAACAACCCTACAAAAATGCTTTCTATCTGTTCTATTCAATATTTTATTGAGGGCTCTTTTGCTCAGGATTCATTAATAATTCAGCGTATTAAATGGACTACTTGCAAGGCCGATATCACTCAGTTAGGAAAAAGGCCCTACTCACATTACTCTTCTTTTCCATCCAGGTCTTAATACGTTTAGAGTTGAACTCAAACTCAAATAAGTCAAAACTATACTACCGACACTCATTAAAGACTATAGCGCTGGCAACCACCCGACAGTAAAGTGGCGAGGCTGCGAAAAAAGCAGTGTACTATGAACGATTCCACTACAGCACAGCAGATTGTTTTTTTGCTTTGTAACTTGTTTTTTAAGTTCAGGGAAGTTGCGCCAAATTCTCGTGACATCGGCAGTAAGAGTTACGACAACTAATTAAAGAGAATATT
>UXUI01007150.1:66060-97861 GCA_900576705.1 Enterobius vermicularis | reverse complement strand
TTTTTTTTTTTTTTTTTTTTTTTTTTTTTTTTTGCAGCTGGGCTTCACAGAGTTTGCAAAACCCATGAGTCGCACTGACATATTTTATCAAGGTTCCATAAAAAACTTAACTGAATTTACTGAAGAAGGTAACGATAACAGTTGCATAACAGAGAAAATAAAAATGAAATAAAAAATATATATGTAAAGCAATCTGCCATCCACCCTCAGTTGTTTATATAGATTTTCTTATTGAAAAACTGCAGGCAAAGATTATGAAAAATACAGAGCTACACATATATCAATTCCTGCAGCACTTGTAGCTGACGATACTATCGAGAAGAGTGATGGTGAAGTAATGGAGAATTACAGACAAAACTGTGCTATCAAAAAGTTAGAATCTGGGTGACTATAAAAGTTACAAATCTTTCTGTTATATATCTGCCATCTACATTTATACCTTTACTTAAGGAATTTTAAGTTTTTTCCGACAGTAGTAAAAGCAGTTTTTGCTGAAATGGTGGATGTAAAACTGTTGAAACAGCCAACAATGATACTATTTTGCCTGTCAAATATATTTGCTATGCTTGGCTTTTATATTCCATTTATGTTTTTACGAAATATGGCTCATAAAAAAGGTGTAAATCCAGAAGATACTGAATGGCTTTTATCAATTCTTGGCGTTTTTAATACTGTTGGTAAGTGCTTCACCTTTAAATTACAAATAAGGAACTGTAGGTTGTGGTCAAAAAATAGTGCTTAGTGAATAACATCTACAGGTCGTGTTGCTTTTGGTTGGTTAGCTGATCGTAAAATATTTTCTCCGCTCACTCTGAACAACTTTTCTTTGCTAGTAAGCGGATTGTTAACCATCTGCTGCACATTCTATGTTTCCTATTATACAGTACTAGCCTATTCGATATTATATGGATTCATAATCTGTCAGTTTTGAATTTTTTCAAATATAACTAATTTCAGTAGAAAAAAATTTTATTTACTTTTTTTATTTCTTTTATTTCCCAAATCCTGTTAAAAAATTTACTTTTGCTTTTAAAAAACTGCACTTAACAAAAAAAATTCGCGTTTTTTCTTTCCTTTTTTTTTTGCTATATGTTTTTCATTCTAAAAAAATTTGGCTGTAACAGAAAATAATGAAAAAAAGCCTTCTTCAGCTGCTTATGTCAGTCTGACAACTGTAAATTTAACGGACCTCTTGGGACTGGAGCAACTTACCAATGCTTTCGGTATGGTTATAGTTAGCCGTAGTTTTGCGTGTTTCCTCGGTACTCCTCTGGCAGGTTTGTTGTTATTCCTCCCTCCCCCCTCCCTTACGACGGTTTGTCGTATACCTCGTTTAAGAAGCTTTATTTACATCTATCAATTGATATACATCCTGAATTGGCGATGAAGAAATCTAGTCAAATAACACTTTGCTATTGAAAGGATGATAAACTACTATTTAAATGCTGCGAGTTTTATCAAACATTTTTGAACTTTAATAGGCTTCAACATTAGCATAAATTAAACCTGAAGTTTATTTTAGGTTTCTTTTATGATGTTACCATGTCCTATGACGCATCATTTTGGTTTGCTGGAATTCTTATTTTGTTTGGTGGTGTAGCTACCTGTTTGGTTCCTACGTTTGAGAAGCAAAAAAACAAGATTTCCGACAGTCGTAATTCTTCCATTTAGTTTTACACTTTTGTTTTTTGAATTTCTTTGTTTTCTTTTTCTTTGTCGCGCTGTTTTTCAACAATTTTTTCTCCATAACGAACAACTTATAGAAAATTTCATAGACCGAAATCTATCAGAGATTTGCAAAAATAAAACTGTTGCTGTTTTTTAGATCGCTGTGTCGACATTCATAGATTTTGATTCTGTATGTGCTGTTATTGCAGCACTTCAATGGATGTGACAATGGAATAAAAGTTTTGTTGCAAAAAAATTGGAAGTAAATTTTGAAGTGCAATTTTGATATTTAAATTGACAGAATTCGTAAATTAGCAGTGACTGTTTTTTTTCTTGTTTATGTTGTCAAAACACATTTCTGTGAGCCATCATGTGTTGTCAAGTGCTTTGTAGACCGTCTATTCTGCAGACTCCAGTTTTTACAAATTCTTTCAGCCTAAGTTAATGAGACAAATACCCAGCAGAATGCTTGAAACAAAACCAAAACAAAACTTCAATTACATTCTGACATCTTCAAAATTGTTTTAACTGCGTCTGATGAACGTTCATTGCTTTAAGTGCCCTCTTTTTTTTTACAGATTAAAAATGGATGCTATTACTGAGTTATCGTTAAATGGAATTTTCTTATTATTCTACAAACTACATCAGTGTACTTATAAGCTTCAGCTTATATTTAATGCACGTTAAGTGGTTATTCGTTTGTAAAATTTATACATTTACTGTATCCACTTACGTATTATTATTCTCGGTCGCCAACTTGTTTTCTCTATTGCTTCATCTGCCTTCTCATTGTTGTAATTTAACGATTGAACTGACTGATCTAAGAATTCTGACAGTGTTTGGTAGATTTTAGTCTAGAACAGTTTACAAGGATATGGTTTAAGGCCTGTTGAGAGAGCAAGCTCTACATCGTATGATAAGTATAAATTTGCTCACAATGCCTATATTTTGTTGTAGCAGCAGGATTTGTTACTCCATCAACTGATGTTTGCTTCAAATTCGTTGCTAACTCGAAGCAATGTCAACACTTCTCTTCACTGACAGTATATATACTAAATTTTCACCAATTCTGCGCGCATAAATAGTGTTCGGTCTTGTATACATCGCCTATGGCTTTTCAAAAGATTTAAACTACATGTCTAGTTTGTGACGTGATTTCGAAATATTTTGACCAAAGTTCGCCATTTATACTTCTCATAAGACAGTCTTTATCAGCACTTCTGCTAATAGAAAGAAAAGGGAACAGGAAAAAATCAATATCAATTAATTACTATGTGGCTAAACAGCTGTTAATGAAACTGTTTCTCTTCGTTACACGGTCGATAATACCAGTGCCAAAACTGAACACTGCAGCTCCTTTCCGTGTGGTTTTGATAATTAATTGGCAAAAACTTGATTGTGTGTTTTAGTTTCGCCTATCATTACGCATTTAATTTCAAAAAACAACCACACTTTCCTTCCGGTTTGATTGCCTGGAAGTTTCCGATCAAATCGTTTCTGATGTTCAAAGATAACTCAGTGTCAGAAGCTTAATCCGGAATTATGAACAACTTTGTTTTTGTTTGAAAGAAAGCTAACACAAGAAATTTACACTTAAGCAAACAAAAATTTAACTGCACCCGATGCGAGTTTATGCGTTCAACTTTCTATACTGACATACACTGAGATTTAGTAAGACGATAGCGGGAACCTGATGATAGCGCGATACGCTTCCAGTATTCTGAGAAGTAAAAGAAATTAACTACAGCAAATTTTTGCATTAGGATAATTTGCATCTTTTAGATGCAAACAAATCTCAGGCAGCAGTGACAAAGTAATCTTTCTCGAGCAGTGCGAACCTTTACTTTCTTGAACACAAAAGACTTGCAGTCAGTTTTCGTATAGAGAATGGAGCAAAATTTGTTCGCCAAACTGTCATTAAGGGAATGTAGCTTGCGCGGAATCAGTCCCAAAAAATCAAAGAGTGGTGACTCTGTTATTTATTTTTTGCAACGAATAGTTTTTGCCAACCTAAGTTTGAAGTTTTCCAAGGATGCTTTTGCTGTCATAGCTTATTGTTAGTAAAATCAATACTTGTCAGGAGGACAAGCGTCATGAGGAAGAATCGAGGAAAAGTTTCAGACGATGATTAGCAGACAAAACAAGTTCATTAAGAAGCACTCAATCTGGTTATTTTCAATTTACGTATTTTTCCGGCGGAGGATAAACTGTAGCAGAAAGATAGGTGCAGAAAAAGTTTATGGAGATTACAGATCTTTGAAATGAAAAAATCAAAACTTTATTTTTTTAAATCATTTTATATTTTCTCTCTTGCCATACGCTGCTTTTAATTAAGGGGACTTCTCTTAGAACTTTTGAGCCAGGAGGTTATTTGATCAAAGGTAAATGCAGATAGAGGTAAACAGTTATATAGCTTAAGTATTTTTTAAAACGGTGAATAGCCTGAGTAAGCAGGCCGTACCTGAATTTAATAATTGAAATTTGTTGCAGGTATGTTTTTTTTACCAAAATAATTTTTTAAATTTAAACAGTTGACGTGCTTATCCGTTCCTTCATCTCTGCTCTGACGTGATTGTTCACTGGCATCACTGTAACTCTCAGATTTACTTTCCATCAGTTTTATACAAATATAGCCGTATTTCCGTGAAGCGTTTAAATAAAATGTCTTTACATTGAAAGAAATTTATGAGAAATATTTTTGTCAACAGATTTGCCAAGAAAAGCTCATATTTTGATCACGAAAAGTTCAGCAACAGTTTTCAGTGTAAGTAAAAGATATTTGTAGAACTCCGTAGCCATAAGTTTTCTATGCCACATTTTTTTACAAAATCGTAGGATTGCTCCACCACAGCTGGGGAGTTTTCCATCTGAGGCGCAGATTTCTTACTTATTGTCCGAGTGAACTTTTTTTATTTTAAGGAAATTTCTGCTAGTCATAATGTTACAGTTTTCATCTCCGTTTACAGGCTTTCTAGTCTAAATCTTTTGCAATTTTTTAAACGCTATATTGGTAAGACTTTTTGTCTGGCGATAAGTTATTAATAAAAACCTAAGCAGAAATGCTTGTTCAGTGGCCTGTTGCTGTTCTTCTTCTAACTTTTTTTTATGAAAAAAATTTTTTCAAGACATAATTGTTTTCACTCTGATTCTTGTTTTCATATTTTAGTCATTCAAAATCTTTAAGCTGTTTGATGCTGATAACTGTGTAAGCCTAAAATTATTGGGCTCTTATCGGATTTTAATGGGCAGTCCAGTAGGTTGCAGTCTGACAGCCTTTATAAAAACGAAGTGTCTGAAACTGAAGTGTTTTTTTACTGTTTACAATTTCATAAATAATTATTCACCCAGTTTTTTCACTCATTAATAACCTTTAACGACTTTAATATTTTGTGGTTGGTGTATTAACAAGTTTATTGCCTCTAATTTTGGGTTATTTTTAAATCAGAATGCTTTTTTATAAAGCAAAAGAATCTGATCATTGAGCAAGTGATTCTCTTCTGACGTCTAACTTCAGTGTGTGGATAATTAGAAATCTGACTTAGTGAAGAGTGAGGCTGTGAGGCTTAGCAACAGAGTGATAAATTATATGGTTTTTAATTTTATTTTTTGTAGAGTGGTGACAGATTTATTAAATGCAAAATTGCTACGGTTTATAGCAGTTTTGCTGCAAATTAATATTTTTTTTATTACCTTGATTCGCAGTTCTAAACCTCGTGAATTTTGGAATTTTGTGTTGCAGAAGAGGAGTCAATATGTTTGGCACATATTTTTTCAGTCTTACGTCTGATTTGTTTTGAAAAAAAGTTGCTTTTGATTGCTGTCGTTTAAAATAGACAATGCTCCATTTTCGAGCATTAATGAAGTACGATGACAGTGTTGATTAGTGCAAAACGGAAGGGACTTTGAAAGTGAAAGAGAGGCAGATGAGCTTTCTGGAAATTTGCAAAATACATCAGGATTTTCTTGCAGTTTTTTGACTCTTCTCAGAAGATGATGTTGGATATATAAAATCAAATTAGATTACAGCCAAGTGCCTTTTGCTATTCTGTATTTGGTACATTCGCTGTGGAAGTTATTTCTATTACCAATGGATTTTAGACTAAAATTTAATTACTAACTGTAATTAAAAACTTTGACTGCTGCGTCAATAAGCGTTTTGATAAAGGAGAAGTTTGCACTCAGTATTTATTGTAACATCTTGTTAATGTGACCAGATAAATTTTTTATTAAACATATAATAGAGACGACTCAATATCACGTCACTGATGGTTAAAAACAATGTGATGTACAACAGAAATGTAGAAATTTTGATGCGATAGAACACAAAATGTGAAGTTTGGACTTTGAAAAAAAAGAAGCCTGAAGCAGCTTCAGAGTTCTTGTTGCATTTTACTTCTCATATGACAGCGGGTAATGAAAATACGACTGCGCCATAAGTCCGTCGTCAAACGGTGCTCTTAGGTGCACTTTATTGGAAATATAGGGCGACCAGATCAAAAGTAATCAATCGTCTATCAAAAAAAAAAAAAAAAAACGAGAGTGAAGCCAGTTACAAAATTTCCGCTTTTCTAGAACTGAACAGTTGACTGTTTTGGTAATAAAATGATGGACTGATGGAGCTATTCAAAAGAGATTGTTGTCGTTTTAGAGATTTTTGTGGATAAGCCAAATCTGATTTTCAAAATCAATGGAGCGGTTGAGTGGAATATCAAAACTACTGGTAATAGCAAATCGTCAAAAAATTGTTCATTGAAGAAAATGGTAAAAAAACAGGATAAGTAAAGGAATCGGAATTTGTTTCAACCATAGAGCTTGAAAAGCGCAAAGCTTGCGCAGTTTCTACATTTGAAGCATATCATGACAATCGCGTGGATACTCTCGTGCAGATTGTTAAATGCTTTTTTCTGACTGTATTACGTAGAAGGCTGGCAGTAATAAAGGAGCAAGATAGAAGAAATATTATTATATTTTTCACTTTTTTGTCGAATTTGTACGACAGTTATTTGTACCTTGCGCAAACTGATCTTTTATTCCTTTTTTTTTTTTTTTTTTGCCAAAAAACATAGTTAATTGTAATACTCAAAATGAAACTAAAGAGTATATGGTGGGCTACTTATTTTGTATAAACGACTGCTGCATAGAAAGTTCTACAGTGGTCTAGAACACTTGAATAATTCTTTGTTACCTTTAACTTAAAAACTTTATATACAGTGACGCAGTTTAATCGTTTTATCAGGAGTTTTTTTTTTTTTTGCCAGGATCAATGATGTTTTAATAAAGATTACAGTATTCTGTCAGAAACTTGGAACTTTCAATTTACGAACACTTTCCCTTCCTTTCTTTCACGCTCGTTATTTACTTTATTGTGATTTTTGTTTTCTTCTTTTAAAGCTTTTTTTACTCTTCTGCACACGGGTTTGCATTTTGGTAAAACCGTCTTTCAAACACGTAGGCCTTTGTCAACACGATAGAAGAAAGTACACGAAGTTGTAGCGGAATGAAACATCTTCTACAAAAAGAATGGAGTGAAGTATGACGGAAGACGACAGTAAAGAACAAAAACTTTGTATAATAAATTAAATAAGAATAAGTTGTCAGGGTCAGTTGTTAAGGACATCAACTGCCTTCGCAGCGAGTGGACGATTCTTCCAAATAATAGAATTTAAAATTCGAATGAATGCTTTAATATGTTGTCTGTTCGTTACCGGCGCTTAGTTTTTCTCTAACTGTCTTTTGTTCAATCAGATGGCACCTTTCACTTAGGCAGTTAAAGTCGATGGGTGTACATTGTTGGAAAAAATAGTTTCAAGAATTGTTTCAAGATGGCTTTTTTGAAAATTAATATTATGATTACTACTGCAGAATAGTCTAGTTTAGATAAGACAGGGTTCTTACTCTTGCCAAAAAACCATCAGTTTTGTGTCTGCTATTAAACTGTCTTAAAAACATCGTATTTTCTCTAACATTTCATTTAAAATTTATTACAGCTTTTTTTTACAACCAATATGTAGTCTCCAAGTTCATGTGACTTTCAGTTTTTTTTGATACAATTGCTTTTAACGACCATTGTTTGTTTATATTTCTCGCACCTAATCTTTTTTCTTTTGCTTACGTATGCAGGTACTCGTAAACGTCAGAAATGGATTTTTTGAATGAATCTGAATTTCATTGGTGACAGAACTATTTGATCAAATCACTTATTGACAAACCAGCTAACTTTCTAATCTGCTTTGCAGAAATTTAACTTTTATCGTACCATTTCAATTCGCAATTGGTATTTATATTTGTACATTTCAAATTCTCCAGAACTTTTAGATGCCTCGCGAAAAACGTGAATCTGTACCTGTAACCTTAAACGATGAGAGGGACGGAGGCCAAATTCAGAATGCACGGTCTGCAACCTCAACGGTATATCCAGAATCAGTATCTGCGTTGTCGGTACAACAACTAGAAGACGTTCAAGCGAGATTGGAGGGAATGCGATCACGAGCTTTCAGGAGGGAAAGGGAGGAAGGAAACTTCACTCTTGGTTGCTTAAAACTATTTCATACTAGAACAAGGTGAGTATATATGTTAAAACTAGTAAATAAAATTAAAATAGCAGGTTAGTTTTAACGACAAAAACGAGCTATTGGAAGTCATTAACTTATATTATAAGAAGTGCCTTTTAATATTTGACATCACTAATTTTAATTTACAGATTTATCATGGTGATACTGGTGCTTTTTTGCCTGGCTTCTGTTTGGTCAAATATTCTGACCTTTAACATCGCAGCGTTGTGTATGAATCCAAATAATTCCACTGACGACGACTTTACACCTCTAAATTCTTCACAACCCTTCAAACCAAGGCCATCTTTATTCACTCCACGTCAAAGAACTTACCTTACTTCAGCAGTTGCAGCTGCCGCACTAATCGCAAATTTTCCTCTAGTATCTATCGTCAACCAATTTGGTATTCGCACGGTGTTCACCTTGTTAGGTTTATTCTCAGCATTCTCTACCTGTCTGCTCCCAACTGCCACTCGCCTTGGATTTAGTTATTTACTCGGAGCTAGGATTTTACAAGGTCGTTCTTCAAGCAAAAAAAAAGTTATTAACTGTACAGGCGTGCTTTTTTTAGACATGAGATCATCTGTGTAACATAGTAGATGGTTTCTTCTTTTGACGGGTCGTCGCTGCACTGGCACTCAGAACACTTATTTTAAAATTACAGTAGAAAGTTACTAAATTGACGCTTGGTGTTGAAAGTACGATGTAACGTCATAGTTTTTTTATCCATCTTTTCTAACGACGCAGAAAACTTGAAATATTTTTGTAAAATTAGAATTTTATTTGACAACCACATCAATTTTACCAAATGATGGTTTATAATATATGAAAAGACTTAAGAGTTTGGTAATTTAAAACTGATTGTTTTTTTGAGTCCCTCGAACAATCATCTAAAAATATATTGTAGACTTAATTTTAACTTTTGTTGAACTTCTTTTTTTGCGGTTACAAGTTCATTTATCAATGACAAGAGTTTGATTCTTCATTTTTGATCAACATAACTCTTCGTATGTTTTCTGTTTCAAATCTTTTGCGAGTATCAGTTACGTTAAAAGAACATTGAAAAGTTGGTCTACAGAATTTGAGGTGATGAGGAAGCAAATCGCTTGTTTTGGACTCAACGTTCCTCAACACTTGTTGTGAGGCAAATATTTTTGAAAGATCATAACCAGAAATCAGTAATTTGTTATAGATGCCGTTTTTAAGTTACAGAGCACCAAAGTTAGTTCAAGAAGTTTGCAGATTTTAGGCATTGCATTCGCTGCGAATTTTCCAGTCATTGGTGAATTCACTTCTAAATGGACATACTACAAGCAGAATGGATTATTCGTCAGTATACTAGTGGCATACGTTCAACTAGCACCAGCGTTAACGATGTCCAGTAGTGGTATGCTGTGCTCATCGCATTGGGGATGGCCCTCTGTATACTACGCTCATGGCATTATATCTGTTATACTCTTCAGTGTTTTTGGAATATTTTACAGGAACAGGTTTGTGCATCGCAATTGACATTAGGAAGGATTTATAAACTTTGGTAATAGAGTGCAACAAAACGGCAGTTTGGAAAATCAGTTCGATGGGGCAAAAAGCTAGTCAAATAGGAGTAAGAGAAAAGAATTTGCTTCATTTATAGCTCAATAGAAAGCACTGCTTAAATCCAGATTTTGTTCGTGATAATTATGTTCTTGAAACTATTTAAAATCATTTAGTCCACTTCCCGTTGCTAGCAGTTATCATCTCCAATGCTCTCAAATTTTATTTTACTAAGGGCTTCAAAATTATGGACCGATAAAAAGTAAAATACATTAAAAAGTCCTACAATACTGTGCGAAACAAAGCAGTTTTGTCTTAAGATTTTTTTTTTGGCTTAGGTCGACTTCATATATTCAAAAATTACTGCTTTTGAACTTAAAAGGGTTTGCTTGAATCAATTTTGTTGATCTTCAACCTGAATACTGATTGAGGCCGCGCTTTCCTAGGCTTCTGCAGTCCTATTACGCACAGATCATTGCATCATGTTTTCTAAAAGGTTATATTTGAACAGTGCCGCAAAGTAAAATTTGTAGCAACTCAGCGCTGTTTTCTGCAAATTGTAGATCAGTTTGCTTTTATATCAAAGTTTTTTCATGTTTGGATTTCTCTTAACATTTGTCGCTTACAAGTGATATTTTTTTGTGTATTATTACAACAGGTGAAATAAGTTGTATTTTAGTCTTCTATAATAATTATTTGGCTCCACTGCAGCAATAATTTTAATGTTCGATAATGAATTTAGGTTTACTGATTGTCTTAAAAGCAATACCTGTTAACGAGCATTAGGTACAGCTAATAGTTGCCGCTTTCAATAATGACAAAATGACAACTCAAAAGAAGTTAATAATTAAGCGGTGTTCTTATTCAAAAAACTAGATTAGCAAAAAAAGTAGTTTTTTTTCTTACAGAGATAAAAAGCTTTCTTACGTTAAAATCAAGGTATATCAATTCAAAAACGGTTTTCTTGTACGTACAACATTCATTAATGAGTGATATTTTGTTTCAGCCCATCAAAGCATCCGTTTGTTAATGAGCAAGAAAGAACTAAAATAGCAGTTGGCAAAACAGAATGCACGAAGGAAGAAATAAGCCACATACCATATTCAAATATCTTACAAACTGCATCGGTTTGGGCAGTGTGGTTGGCAGCTATTGGTAACTTCACCTGCGTTAACGTTCTGTTCCTTTACTCGCCAACTTATCTGCACAGAACGCTCGGCTTTGAAATGTCTCATACTGGTCTGGCCGCTGCTATACCACCACTGTTACAGTTTTTGATTAAACTTTTTGCTGGTTTTACTTCAGACAAGGTAGTTATTTGGAGGTTAAAATGTTTTAAAACTTGCAGTAAAAGTACGTTTTTTAGGGTTTTATTACATTGGGACGTTAACTGTCTTCGAATCTGCTGTCTATTTACTACGACATATTTGCAGATCTATATTACTGTTACAGATTAAATTTTTGGGCGAAACTGGAAAACTGCGTTTGTACAATTCTTTTGCCTTCCTCGGCTGTGGAACTTTTTTGGCCGGTGTTGCATTTATTCCGATATCTCATCGTAACTTTGCAATAATATGTTTGGGTGCAGCCGCTGGAATCCTTGGATTTACTACTGGTGGTTTCTTTAAAGCTGCTCCGCTAGTATCAAAACATTACAGTCCATTCGTTACGGGCAATGTTTCTTTAGGTAACTAAAAATTCTTCTTGTTTGACCAAATTAACTATGTACATAAAATTCATTTTCTTTTGAGACGTAATATTGGGTTTAAAAGTACAGGTTGAGAAGAGAGCATAATAAAAAAACTTATCTAAATGTAATCAAAAAGAAAAATTTAGATTATCTTTTTTTAAACATTCAGTAAATATTTTTTGTAATTTCCTCGTTTTTTTTTATGTATCACCGTAACGATGCTTATTGTTCCATTTATGGTATCAAACCTCGCTCCACAGAACACTTTACTGGGGTGGCGTGCAGTATGGCTTACAACTGCCGGTGTTCTGGCTGTAGCCAATTTGATGTTTTGTATGTTTTTCCTGCACTTTTTTGTGATCATTTACTTCAATTCCTTCAAAATGAAAAGCAATATCTGTATTTATGCCTTAAAAATGATTATTTTGCAGGTCTTATGTGCTCAGCTGATCCGGCTCCATGGACGACAGACGAGTTTTCAAGAGAAGCCTCTAGGCTTAGAATGGCTGCTAGAGCATCAAAATCTCAAATAGCTCCAGAATTGTCAATGGGCTAATTTTATCACTGTATAGTTCTAAAATTATAGCTTTACTTGATTACGACTGACACTGTAATTAAATTTCGCTTGGAAAAGTCAGTGGTTCTCCTCTCTGAAGTGACATCAATGTTACTTCTGCTCACAGAAAGAGTTGTTCTGCACCATTTGTCTTCTTATGTTATTGGTAGTTGAGCTTAACACCGAAAATCACAAACGGCATAGCCGCAATGCAAAAAAACCGTTTTAATTATTACACATTTTTTGCTCAAAAGTTGCATTGTACTGAGCAGATATCTGTAGCAAGAAAATTGACATTTTTGTAATACAACTTCTTCCATCCTAATTATGAGCTTTTTTTGATCTAACTGTAAGGACTGAAAAAGTAGGAGTGGATGAGGTAACTGCTTGAGTTTTTATGATCTGAACGATGCTGAGAAGTAAAGAGAAGTCGTTTCCATCTTCTGCGGTAATCAGCAGCGTTGTTAAACTTTAAATACTGAATTGTGATTTATGTATTTTGCTTCATAGATTATTACTACTAAAATATCTCCTGTATGCTACGTTAAACTTGTGCCATTATTCAACAAAAATAAAATTACGAAAACATGACGGAGTTTACGCAAAACTGACATATTTAAAAATGCATGTGAGTGATTATTGCGTTGGCTGAATAATGAATAAAGACTTCACGAGTTGCAAGACAATATCCCTCAGACTTCTGCAACGCTCTGTTCTTGGATCGGACTGTCCCAGTAAATGGTATGTAAATTCGCCAGAGCCGGTGGAAATCAGCTTAGCTGTAACAGTGATACGCTAAAACGTGTCTAAAGCTTGTGTCTGTTAGACTACGTTCTACGCATATTCAATTTTAGCAAAAAACAACTTTAATGTACTATTATAAGAGCTGTAAATATTAAACTGATGTCAAGACCAGCAGTTCTAAGTATACCAGGTGTTATTTTCTTGCTAAACGCTATTAGGTATGCTGCTAGTAAAATTCATAAAAAGAATTTATTTTTTGATACATAAGACTGTGCTTTCTTTGTAACAGACACAGATCTGTGTCTCTAACTAGTTATTCATTATTCGGACCTCGGTTTCATTGTATTTTCTTAACAGCATTTTTTTGCTGGTTGTAAAGGTCATCATGAACGAGGCCACTGAATAAAAATTGGTTATTTAGGACGCCTTGAAAATTTCCGTCAAACTGATGCATTTCTTCAGGCTAAATAAAATTTTGCTAAAATCTTTTAAGCCTTATTCTAAATGCATTCAAGACAAAAATATTGCGAATTAGTACTCCTAGAGCGATTCTTAGATGAATGCGTGCTGAGGTGTATAAAGCCGAAGAATCTGAATGAACTTTTTTACTTCTTAAATTTTGCAATTTAGTGAAAGGGCGTTTTTTTCGGTTATTATTCTACTTGAAAACATGGATGTTTTACTCATGAGCCAATAGTATGTATAAGGGTTCAAAATCGAGTGAAATTAACTCACTAATTAAAACTTGAATGCCAGTCGGTCGTCAGCAATTATCACAGTCTTATATGTATTAATTCTAGAACTGACCCATGTTAATTAAACATATGGGTCAAAAGTGGCAGTAACATAAAAAAGGCACTGAGTAACTGAAAAAACAAAAAGATCTGTACCAGGAACAATAGGAGCAAAAAATCGGATTGTAGAAAAGGGTTTGTTTTGTACGATGCTGTTTTAGAAGCTTATGGAAGATGCAGAAGCGTCAAGGAGAAAATCTGTTGCTAAGCTCTGTCGATTCTGACTCATCTCTACGAATATTTCTTTATAACCAAAACATTTGAAAAATTCTTTTATTCAAAAGTTCAGTAATGCAAACGATGAAAAAACCTAAAAAACGGTAATTGGCTACAAGAAATAACATTTTAAAAGGCTGTCCTCACAAAGTTCTATATGAAGAAAATTGCAGCAGTGTGTAGACTCATTGAATTCAATCATTAATTTTTATTCCCCCGTAGATGGGTCACTTGGTCACTCATTTCTATTCACATTTCAAAACTTCTTCTCAGTGGTCTTCTTAGCGTGGTTAAAATCGCTTCCGAAATCGATTTTCCTACCATGGATACAAATTAGATTTCAAGTAAAGTTTTAAAAGGCTATTTGAACAATAAGTTTTAATGCTGTAATGTATTTAAAGGTTATATTAAGCGGCTTAGGAGACAGCTTTAAGGAAAAACAGATACTTCCAGGTACTCTTCTAAAAAACGACCCAGTTTGCCAAAGTTTAATCTCATTTGGTAAAATCACCCTATTTTCCCTATTTCCAAACCGGTCTGTCACCGAAGAGAACATATTGTAGGAGGAGAATTGGTTAAAACAAGTGTACAAAACTTTCTGGATTTTTTCAGCAAGAAAAAAAACTGCAGCATCATTTTCCACAGATGTACCAAACTTCCAGGACGGCACTATTGTTTTTTTTCGTATTGGTAAATGGAGGAAATTTTGGTGAGTTTTACAGTTTCTTTCATTTTGTTTGCCACATTTGGACAGTGCTATATCGTCCTCCATAGAACAATTCTGAGCATCCTTGAAGCATAAACAAGCAAAACATTCTTAACTTGCAATCTTTAAAATATAATACTCAATATTCTACTTCACTTGTAACCTGTCGATAACAAGTTTTAAATGATAGTGATTTCAGCATCTAGTCAAATCCTGTCATCATCGGATCTGAATTGCAATTTTAACAACGTTTGTCAGTGGAGAAACGCTACCAACGGTGAACAAGACGATGGCGACTTTGTGGTTTCTAATCATCTCGTTTTTGATCTACAGCGCATCACTGCGAAGGACAACGATATAGGTGATTTGAAATTTTGTAGCATTAAGTCAACTATAAATTACGAACAGTTCAAATTGCTTCAATTCGACCACACTAAAAAAAAGAAGTCTAAATTTAACAGTTACTTCTAGGTAGCAATTTTGCCTACACTAAAAGCATTATCGATGGTCCACAGCGAGCGCATTTGACCAGTGATATAATCAGGTAACTATTTTGCAAAAGCGCTTCTCAGAACCAGAGTAACAAATGTTCCAACTCATTTCAAAAATAAAAATTTAAATTGATGAAAACCTTTTGCTCTGATACTGGAGATGCTTCTTGTCGAATTTAATAGACAAAAGATCAGTTTAAGATAAACTATGGTAGCAAAGTTGAGAATAAATGAAACTGATGACTGCTACAAAAATACAGAACCATTTATTATAGAGCCCCAAAAATCAAATAATTTTAAAGAAACCTTTTGGTTTTTTTTCAAAAATTTTTTATCAAAGAATCTGTTTGTATTTTGGGAGAAAATTTCGCAATGCGGGAAACATTTGTGCACAAGAACATAGAAGAATTCCTTATTTTCAAACGCCCTTTTTATCCAAATTCACACGACATATTCTTTAACCTAAGCTGATTCCGCCTTCACTGATAATAAACTTAATCTTTCAAAATTTTTTATGTAGCTTCGCTTTCTACTAGAAATACTTTAGCTGATGGTCTGTTACTTATGGTATAATCTGGTAGATTAGGTAACTTCAACAACTTCATTAACAGATAATTTACAGCGAGTTTTCTTCTAAAAAAATACGGCAAACAGTCAATTCCAAAAGTTGTCTTTCTACACAAGCTACTAATTTTTTATGCGGCCCCTAATTTGCAGTGAAACTTCTAAATACGATCACTTAATATGTCAGCTGCTCTCGCTCAAAATGCAGTATCCCCCTTCGAATAGATTTTGAAAACTCAACTCACATTCAGAAGCTTTCCGCTTCTGCAGTCTTCTATGAAGCTAGTTAACGATGACCTAATGGCCATCTAGAAGCCTTCCAACAAAGTGCCCTACTGCCCTCCGAAGACGAATTTTAGGACGGTCCCTCATTTGCTGAAAACTATTAAAAGTTTAATGCAACGATGACGAAATTTCTACTTACTGCCCCTGAGGGAGTGACCTTAAATATTGGCGCTCTTGCGTTTAGTTGGCTTCTTTGGCTTCTCCTAAAGCAGGTTTCTCGCCTGCTCTGTCACACTCCGTGCCCGTTTATTGTTGTCTTTGGTCGTTGCAGTCAACGGGCAGTAGTACTGGTTTCTTCAAAGACCACAAATCGGTTCAGTAGCTGAAGCAATTCTGCTTTGTGCTGCTTCGCTGAAGCTGCCTCTACGGTTCAAGAATATTTTTTTATTTTTTTTTGGAAGAATATTTTCTTGAAATGAATCAGTGCGACCAAACTCTCTGGGCAGATATTCATTTATCTTACTGAAGTGGAAATCGGTAACGGATGGTACAAACACTGAAACATATGCATAATAAAAAAATCATTTGTGAGCGTTAAAATACCTTACTGATTTGTTACAGATAGGTGTAGCAATAGTCAAAAAGCAAATAAAGGCCATTTTAATTATGCTTTCTCTCCTAAAAATTCCACTTTTATTGTTACAAGCGGAGCATGCATGAAACGCTTTGTTTAATTGGTTGTTCCACCAGCAACTGTGTACGAAAGTGTTCAGTTTAACAGCTATACTGAAAGGCAGAAAAATTATAAATATTCAGCATCTCAGGATTTTTCAGCTGCCAGTTGGGTGGTGCGGTTTTAAAGCTGTGGTACTACAGAACAGGTGTTAGGACCACTCTTGAAGCCTGTATCCGTCAACCACCAGGGAGCCTGCTTGTAACAGCTCAAAAATGCTTCCCGTTGTTTGTGGGGAATCATATAAGACAATGGCTTTATGGTGCAGTAGAATTTCCGCCGATTTCGCAACCATTTGAAGTAAATACCATAAAAAACCGTTCCTTCCCCTATCACAACTTGTTTTCCAAAAACAGCCTTCAATACAAAAGATAATCTTTTAGCTTATCATCAAAGCAACGTTTATCCAACCTAACGATATCGTGGTGATTGATGACATTATTTACGACGCCATTCTTTGCGGTATGTTTTTTGCATGAGTTCCTCCTGATTAACTAATCGTTCGATCACAGTTATTTCAATTACAGTAACAGAAGTCACTTATATCTGACTGCTTTATACTCTTTTGCTACTTTTCCAAAGTCTCCATCTACTCATCAGTGCTTCTCTTACATCTGGAATTCCACAACACTATCTGACTTGGTCAACTTTTTGCTGTATATTTTTCATGGTACACAGATTTAATAATTGGTGAACTTATTGGCGTCTTCAGTTGCTACAGACATCTTAATCAAGAGGCTTTGGAAATGCTTTATAATACTGCGGAAATTGCAACAAAGAAAAATGAAATAACTAGGTGTCCGGTTAAACCAATTCCTGAAGAACACCGCTTTGAAACCCATTAATTTCAGAAAACGGCTACCTTCATCAAACAACAAGCACTTACAAAACGACTCCTGCTGTGAAAAAAGTGTCATTAATTACTGCTGATAGTGTGCAAGTAAAAAGCAAACAATCAACTACTATGTCACCTAAGATGAACCCTGATTTGCCAGGTTCAGGAGGCAACTTATTAATAGAAGTTCCTGACCGAAGTGTAGCAAAAACTGCATTTAGTTCTGGTGAACCCGAAGGGCTTATTAGTTTTGCTCAGAAATTGGTGCCGCTAATAATACCGTCCCTAACTGAATTGCTTAGCAGCGAAAATTTGCAGAAGCAGCAGTTTCCAAACAAAATTTCTTTCCCCACTCCAAAAAGTCCGCAGTCCTCTGTTCAACCAATTGTTCCAGTCAATCATTTTGATTTTAACGCTGAACTCACGCCAAGTTCTATGGACAGCAATGGAATAACACAAGAAATTAAGAAAGATGTTATCAACTTAGGGACAAAATCATTTGGAGTAATACAGGGAAACACATTCAGAGGGCTACAAAACCCACTATTCCCTCCTAAAAATTATCCTAGCAGAAAATTTGAAAAGCAAAACATAAACAACGTTTATCCACACTTAAGAAGACCAATAAATATAATCAGGTTGAAAAACTCAAGCCGAACGGATGGCATTCATGCACCAATTATTTGGATTTTGGAATCAACAACCTTGCCTTCGTTATCAGTCAAGGATGTAGTAGGTTTAAAATTTAACGCTAGCTCGACTGAGTCAAGTAAAGAAGAACCGTCAACTTACTTTTCCACAGTCAAGCAAAGCATACTCGGTAAAAGACGAAGAAATCCCTTTGAAAAGGTAAAAAAACGCAGAAAACTTCAGGAACGACTTATATCTGAAAATATGACATTGGAAATTAAGGAGACTGTACAGAAACCGTTTCAAAAGACGGTGACTGCAGAATTTAAAAAGAAAGCAGTGGATACAACCACAACATCAACGCCTGCCCTAATCAAAGCCAAACAATTTCCTCAGTTCATCATTAATTACAATTACAGCAGTGAGGAAGCTAAAGATGTGAAGAAGAGCTTCCCCAAAGAAGCTCTTGAAAGTTTACCCTTACTAAAAAATATCCCAGACCTGGACAAATTAGTGGATGGCTTGGACTTATCGCTCCTAAAAACTCATGAAGGTTTTTCACTGATAAAGCGACAGTTCTTGCACCGTTTGTTACAGCATATAAAAGCTAACTCTTGAGATATCCAGAAATCAAACTACAAGTGGAAATGAACTGCTTTTGACTGCTTCATTACCCCTTGGAGAATCCTTTGTTTCTACCTCACGCCCTTCTTGATGTTAAAGCTTACTGTTTTTAATTAAGATTAATAAATAAAAATGCAAGCTGGTTTTTTGAGCCGTACCAAAAGTTACCGGTAGCGGAATTCAGTTGTTTGACCACCATATATACTTGTTGTCTGGAAATTCACGTAGTTTCCCAAAGATATGTTGACCTTTGAAAGACAATGCAGACTTTACTCAGCTTTGAGTAGCTGCAGTGCACTCAACCTTTCCATAATTTATGCTATAGATTGTTCATATTTGTCTTTTCTGGCAGTGAACGCCCAATAAATTTTTCTACCTTCTATTGTTCTTTGCACTTCGATTTGTTCGAATGAAATGACCGAGCAGTTTCAGACTTAGCTTGTCATCCAGAAATTTAAACTCACTCACTTATTCCTTATCTAAATTGTCCCTTCTCTGCTGTTCTCAGTTGCATCTACGATCACTGGTAATTATTATGAAAAATAATGAAAAAATCAAAACAGATTTGCGTTCTTAAATGTTCGTTGAAAAAATGCCTGTTGGAATCGCTGCCAGTGAAGTTTCTTTTGAGAGTCATTTCAGAGAATGTAAACGTTGGGTTAAACGAGGGCGCCGGCGGAGCTTATGGCGAACATTCCTACTCCTCCAACAGCAACTCCAACAATGTCAATAGTCCTCGTTTTCTTGGTTAGCATTTTTACGCAAAAAATGGGTGACCGACGCTAACTTCTCGCGCTGTTCAAAACTTCTTACTGCCTACATAGATTTTCTTTGTTTTAAGAGCAAAAATGTCATGATTAAGAACGCAAGCCGAAAATATTGCTCTCAACGTTATGTCCAGATGTAATTTCTATCCCAGTTACAGTTTTAAAGCCTCGTTTTATTTTTAGACGGCAATGATCCATCGCTTTTGTCAGCAGAACTTTATTCCCTATACATACCACCAATGTCGAATGTTGGAATTTGATATGATTAATGTGAAAAAACTGAAACTTTAAGTTTCTTTCTTTTCAAATACATCTAATCAGCATTTTATTTTTGTAGCCTTCTTATAATGTAAAAGATAGGTAATGAGGCGCATAAGTTACTAGTAATATTTTACTGGAAAATTTAAGAGCATTACCTGTTAAATGAGTGAAGTTGAATCTTTTGAGAGACATAAAAGTTAGGCAGCGATAAATAAATGCGCAATATTTTTGCTCAGAAGTCACGAGTCTTATCAAGTAATCAGTGGAAAAGTCAAGAAGCTGAAAATTGTCCTTCAGTTGAATGCTCCTTTAATGATAAAACGTTGTGCAACTATGCAGAGAATCCACTCGACGAAGATGTCGACCTTGCGCTAGGTAGGTCTTCTTTCGGCTATGATGGCAGCTTCAGATGACATTGGTAATTCTACAACTGGCAGCATCAAAAACATCCAAAACAAATATTAGGATGCTTTCCAAATAGCCCAAACCTTTTAAACATTTATTTTTTCTGAAACGTCAGGAAGAATTTTTAAGGAATTTTAAGGCCTTTAAAAGTAAAATTTTAATTCAAAAATTCTTGCTAATTCTATGTAAAACGAGCGATTTAGCAGGTATATTTATTTAATCACCTTTTCGACTGCCTTCTGAGAATCATCTGTCATTTGCGCGCATTGAAAGTTGTTAAGTTTCAACCGCACAGAGAACAGTGACTTTGGTAAAATTCTGTCGTTGAAGATTTTCAGGTGGGTCATGAGAGACATTTCAATTTTCTCTGCAAAAAAATTAGACCAGGTAGTCAATTAAAGACTCGGAACTTAAGAGATTGAGATGAACTCTTACTTATTTCAGCGCTTGCTGAAGTTGAGTATACCGCAAACATGCGAAAGTTGAATAAGGTTTTTTTTGCTTTTGTAAACCCAATAAGTTCATGTATTTCTTTTTTGAAAGCATTACGGATAAATAAGAACACTCCCGACAGAACTTTATCGGTCAGTAATTTAAAACAACAACATGAACAAGTGCAGAATATCTTTTCCAGACCTCAAAAAAAATTTAGATTTTTGAAACAGCATACAAAAAAGTACATTCACTCTTAAATTATTTGACATGCACAGTGTTAGAACTTATTTATAGCGTCAATAAAAAATGAACAGTGACTGAAAAGTTTCTTACAGGTCTTCCAGTCGGTACTGTAATTCTGGGCTGGTCAGTTTCAAAAGACAAAATTGGGAACAGCTTAACTGGTATAACCCAGGATGCTGGCCAAGGTCCTTAGTTTTATCGATTGCGCACTAAGTATTAGTGAGAGGTGCAAAAACAGCTGAATGGTTTGTTATTAGCCAAAAAAAAAATTCTGGAGACAACATGTCCTTTTGGCAACACCTTTTACAAATAAGAAACAATCAACTGCCCCTATTTTGTTTACAGATGGATATTTCGCGTATGCTGGAGAAACTACAAACTCGCGCGCCGTCTTCCTTCTGTCCAGTGCTCATGCCTTTACTGTATTGGAGGAAGTAGCTTTGAAATTCAAATACCACTTAAGTGGAAAGCATGGCAGACTTCGGGTCTGCCTTGATACTGCCCGGATGTGTCCTTTCGAACTTTCCGGTGCTAACGTGGAGTTACCGCGCCGCATATGGAAAGATGCTAAGATTGCTATACCCAAAGGAACTCATTTAGTAAGCTGATTTCTTGTTAAAGCCGATACTAGTGTCACTATATTTCAGCTTTGAAACGTTTTGAAAAACGGTTGTGCTCTTTTTCTTAACTGAATGTTTTGTTCTTGTTCTACTCTTTTTTCTCCTTCTTCTTCAAAAAGAAAAAAGGGAGGAAAGGAAACTGTAAGCTCTGTGCAACGATTGTGACAGAACGATGACTAGGAAAAATAACATTCAGATCAAACCATTGAAAAGCCATAGAGAAAAGCAAATTTTGTTTGTTATATCGTGGGTTAGTGAGGCTTGGCAGGGAAACTTTAAAATGGAGGAGTCAAAAAGTTTGAAGATAAAATACTGCTCTTGTTTTAAGAGGATACACAGAAGTAGAAAGACTGCAGAACAAATTTTTTTCTAACCGATGTAAAAAATTATTAGAAGTAAATATTTGGAGAAGGTTTTATCTGATTTTTATAACAATTTCTCTACCTTATTCTTATTTCGTACGTCTAGCTACCAAACTTACGTAGAAGTGTAAAATAAAATTTTATGTCCGGAATTTCCGCTACCATGCTCCAGCGACTAAACCAATAAAAGTTTTATCAAAAAAAGTGCCCAGCATTTTTTGCAGCTTTTCTTCTCACTTGTAGTAATCTTATCCAGTAAACTATTGCTAAAAGTTCATGAAACTCTCAGTAATAATCTCTTCTGTCATCATCTTTTTATTCTTAAACTTTACCGCTTCATTTTCAGCTACATTTTATTGCTGATCAGTTAAGAAAAAACTATGTGATTGGTATTGATGATCTACGCTTAACGCGGCCAAATACCATGTTACCTGCCAAATGTTACCTCTAGCATCCAGCAGCGTTTGATTCGTGTCATGACTTTTGAACAGGCTTTTACAGAATATTTTTGCTGCTGTAAACAAATTTTTTAAATTCTCGTCAATTTTTCTTGTATTGCGTGATAATTATTGGTGACTACTCTCCAGGCGCTTTCCGCAAATAGTTTTTGCATAAAAGAATAGGTGATGAAAAACCGATGTGAATACGTTATTCGCTATGCGAGCAGATAGCTTGTTAAAATTGGTTGAAGCATATGCCAGAAACATGTCGGTAGCAACATATGCTATTCTTTATAATTATTTTTGTAAAATGGCAAAACAGTTTAAAAAGTAATTTTATCTGCAAAATAGATGTAATTAATTTACAATCTGTTGGTGCTAAATAAAACAACCGTGTCAAAATTGTTCGCACAGTATCATACGTTTTCGAGAAATGACAGCCAAGTTGCAGTTTTTCAAATCCTATGGTTTTTTTTTTTGTTAGCGATGTTAATGAATTCTAATTTCAGTTTTTTTTTAAAAACTTCTAGATTCTCTGATCACTTATAATCTTCCTTATAAAAGCATCATAATACACAGTATGATAATTTAAGATTTGCTTTGGCATTGGAACTTTTGACAAATCTTCCTGTTTTAATTCGATTGCAAAACCAGATCTGCTGAAAGTACATTTTGCTATTCTGAGCCAAAGCTGTTAAGTCGTTTTCCTTTATCATTCGATTGCCATAATAATGACTTTTCTCAAAGTGATCGAAAACTTTGATTTTAAGCAAAAGTTATGACTTTCTAAAGTATCAAGCAATACTCACATAGAATTTACTATTTATTTATATGTGGGTGTAATAAACGAGCACCAAGTGGAAAGTACAGACATCTGTATTAGTGAAGCCAGTGAAGAAAGTTCCTGGTAGCGTGTGGTTTGTTTCTTCTAAATATCGGTTCTACAGTTTATTTACATAAGCTCCTCATATATGAATTTATTTGGTGCATATTTTTATTCTAAAACTTCCACCGCTACTTCTACTTCTGTTGAAAAATCTGATCCTGCCAGACTTAGGGTCAGTTTTGCGCTACGGCGAAATAAACATGAATAAAACAGTGCAAAATATTAAAAGTGTGCGCTTTTTGTGTTCGAGCAATTTTAGATTTAAAAGTGAGTGTCATTCAGTTCCAGGCTACATGAATCACCTAGGTGAGAATGTGACCGTTTTACTCAGAATTATATCATAGTGAGCTGCTAAAAGATTGATATTAGTTGTACGCAGAGCAATAGTATTTTTCGCCAACAATGATCTAGTTACAAGTGTTTAGCACCGAAGTTAAATGTAGGAGAAAGGGGGGTTGTAGTTGTAATAGGAGAAATGGCTGTGAAGTCAGTTTCAAAAATTGTTAAACTGCCATTAGCATTCGCCGAAATGAGGTGTATTAATTACTGCAAATTTTTCTCCTAAAACATTTATTAATTACACTTTTTGCGGTACTCAAAAAATTAAGAAAAAAAAACGTTTTCAATTTTTTTTTTCATTTTTGTTTTTCGTCTTAAAAAAGTTTTGATGTTTTATAGCGTTACCAATAACCACAAATACGTATTCCAGACTTTTCAGATGAAAGCTACTTTACTAAATACCGTTCTATCTATACAACTTTGTACCGTACTTTCCTTCACACAATTGACACCATTGAACGTGATGAGTGAAGTACTCGCCTCAACAAAAATAAAAAATTTGATCATAACAGCTAAAGCCACGACTGTAAATCACAGCGTAATTTCTTCCAGAAATGTTTCAGCATTCTCCAGTCAAATCACCTTTGAAAGTCATCACTGTAATGTAGCTTACTGTGCTATTATTTACCTCAGATTATTTCTAAAAAAAAGACGAACACAAACCTTTCAAAGGATCAGATTTTTATATTTTTAAACGATAAACGACATTACTTTTTTCTTGCATTACAATTTTTTCCTACTTTGTAATGCGTGACTGTATCATTGTACAGTGATACCGGTATATACGAGTTTCTTTACCCACGTTCTTTTTAAAAAAGAATAAAAAGAATGTGAAGAATAAAAACTGAAAATCGTTTTTGTAACTCCACTTTCCAGAAATAAAAGTTTGTTAATTTACCACTACCTACCCTTTTCAGCTCTTCTGTCAATATCTTGAGCAAAAGACTGCAGCTGAGTAGACTGATGAAATGCATGCTCCGTCCAAAGAGCGACTGAACATGATGTCAAACCTGAACGAATTTATAAATGCTTTCAAATGTCGCGATGAACATAGCCGAAGACGCGAACCACCTCGTCAATTATGATGAAAGACTTCATAACAAAATCACTAAGGGATCACTGTAATCTGCATGCGAATGTCACTCAAGTAACGAAGGCGAGGCAATCATCAAGAAATTTATTGATAAATTAGTAAGTATTCGCCATGGAAGATGTGTCGAAGGCTTCAATTTGTAATTGATTAAAAGCTGAAATTATCAGAATAGTGCAATAAGATTAATAAAATTTAGAATTTTTGTCCAAATTACAAAGCGGCTTAGTATTTAAAACTGCTGAAAATTGAAAAACGTTTTAAGTACTGTACCTGAGGTGTGATCACTATAAAACCAAATAAAAAGCCGTAAAGTATGCTCAATGTGCAGGTGTACTAACCCCACCGTTTCACACAACGAGGAAGTACAAGACATAATCAACAAAAAAAAAGAAAAAAGACCTAAGAAAGTCATTTGAAAGCCAACTGAAAGAATGATAACTGATAATCCATTGAAACAAAATTTATACGACATCTCTGCTACCGAGTATGACTCAAAAGTTGCAATCAAAAAATTAATTGATATGGTCATACTGTTTGGCCTCAGATGTAAAAAAAAACTAACTGCAACTCTCATAAACTTCGGTATCTCTCAAGTTTCAATCGACAAAACAATCCCATTTAATAATTCTGCAGTCTGAAAAGTATCACGCATTTAAACAGTATATACAATTATTTAAAGAAATGGTAGAAAACACCAGCAGATGAGAAAAGATAGGAGAGAACTAAGCAAACAAACAAGCCGTAAATTAGTCCAAAAATAACACGACAAGATATAAACTTAAATACCAAATTTTGTCTACTCTCAAAGTGTAAACATTCCGACAGCACGTCTTGTACTAAAAAGTGATGCAACAAATTAAAAAATAATGAAATTTTTATTTTACAACAAAATTTTTTTCTAAATTTCTTCAGATCTGCAAAGATAAAAAATTGTTTTCAAATCACAAACTCGAATAATGTTTGTAAAACAGAAATATTTACGGTGACACGACAACAAAAATAAATTTCTTCCTTGAGATATTTCAAAAACCAGCAAAATGACAACGAACTTCAACATTTACAACATCGGCAACTTTTAAAGCTCAGTAATTTTTGTCAGTTGCCACAGTTTCTAAAACAAAGTTTCATTAAATACCCATACTACTGCAAAAATTTGCTCTAATCTTCAATAATTTCTGTCGTATTAGGCTGTTAATTATCGTTGAATAAACTTTAGACGCTTCTTTTTCATCTCTATTATCCCTTATAAGAGTAGTCCATAAAAAACTGTTCTGAATTTGTTATGCACTATAAGGACGAAATGCTCGTCAAAATAAGTTAAAAAATTAACCAAAAAAATGACGGCAGCAAAAAGTACCGTTCTCTATTATTATTTTTTTTTTCTTTCTTTTTTTTCGTTGAATGAAAGTGTCGCACAAAGTAATTTCATTAACAAAATCAATGTAAACTGTTTTACAATCTGCCGGTGTCAGACAAATTAAAATTATCTGCGCAGTCCCACGTAGCGTTTGCAAGTGGCATCTTTTTGTCTTTAATGTGTCTTTAGAAGTTAAACACCTAACTTCCGAAGACCTGTCATTTCACAAGTTTTTAGAACAAAACTTGATCATTAGATGATACATATAAGCACTCAAAAAATGAATCATCATTGCAATCTTCAAAAAAAAAATTTTAATTCTCAAGTATCCACCGATTTGAAGAACAATTACTAATTCAATAAATTTCCGTCTGCTTCCAGCTTCTGTTGCAGAAGAAAATAACTTGAAAAACTGAGGTCCAGTCTAAAACTGGCTAAAAAAAATGATTCAATGCATCGAGTAAACGCATGATCAACTGTTGTTCACCAGCAACTAATTTGTAATTTTTTATGAGACAGCACAATAAGAAACTAATCATCACTGAACGAGTTTGCACTAAATAAAACTTGGTTCTCTTTTCGACCCCATCTCTTAAAAATATAAATTTACAAACCTACTATTTACCTGTTTAAGTCCCTATGCCAATATTCAGATCAAAACAGTGCCGGTTATTCGGCTGGGAGTGATCACCCACTCTTCTCAGCCTTGCACCAAACCAAAGTTGAATTTACAACAACTTCCAAATATCATGATAAAAACCAAAATCCCGAGCACCACTTCACTCGTAAAAAGCTCACAGAAGCTGCAGCAGTTGGTAAAAAAGCAGATTCCTTCGAGTGCTAACGAAGGCACCGTTTGCTAAACCAGACCTTTTCTGACTATTTAATTACAAACATAATCTCAAGCAAAACTATGCACTTATAAAGAACCCTAAGCATCAAAACATTGCACAGTATTAAAACTCTGCTAAGCACGTCTCCAGCTAAAGCTTACACAAGCACTGCAACTTAAACTCTAAAAGCAGCACATAAAAAGCACTCCTGACAATCCCGAAAAAACAAACCCGCTTAACAATCCCATAAGTAAAACTTAAAACACAGAAACAAGCACTGCCACCAATATTCATTTTTCAGTTAATTTTTGAAAGACATTTGTCTGCTAAACTACGTTATGTTATTAACGGACTACCACAGCAGCTCCTAATAAACTTGAAATATGTCAAAAACAGACTAAACTATTATTGGGGAATCCAACAACAAAACTTAGCAAGCGAAAAACAATCAACAATCCGTATAGCACAGCCACATAAATACATATAAATACCAAAATAAAAAGTCACGTACTAGCACAGACAACCAAAAAGATTAATTTAAAACCGGCGAGAAACAAAATAAATAGCGTGAAATTAACCTAACACATTGCAGGTCATCTTTAACTGCAGGTAGTTATATTTAGCAAAATTTCAAAAAAAAAAAAATTTTTTTTGAAGCTGCACTGAGATTACAAAAGCATTTTAAGAAGTAAAAGGAAAAACGATCTGGAGAAGCCTAAACTTTTTCACGAAGAAAGTCAAGATACAAGTGTCAAAAAAAATTAAATGTTATAGAAGCGAAATCCTTAATATAAAAAAGCGACTTGTTTTATCTATAATCTTGGGTTAATGAAACAGTAGCTCTTCATGTTTCCAAAAATATTTAATTTGCCAATTAAGCCCCTACTTTTAAACAAATCGGACTTAAACTTACATTAATGCGGTAAAAGTAATGAGAAAATAAAACCATCGTCCTTTATTACGAATGAGACTTATAATCACTGATCTTTCTTCGACTCTAGCGTAGCTTTTTGAGAGTCACCGGACACTGTGGTCGCTGAAGTATCTCCTTTCAAAGTAAGATGCCTACGCTCTTCTTCCAAAGGTTCCTCTCCTTCCGGATTTTCCATAGAAACTCCATATTCATTTACACGCTTAGGGTCAACTCGGTAGATCCATCGTTGGTAAATATACACCTGAACATTCAATATCCCACTAATTATATGAGTCATTAGAAAGGTGTGAATTAATAGTACGGCTTACAAATCCTGTGCGGAACAGGTCTTACCAAAAAAACTATGTCGTCGCGGAAACACCCTAATCTGTACATGGTTGGCATCCGAATAACAAATGCGAAGAGATCATCAATAAAAGTATTGATAAACTTATAAGTAAGCATTCGCCATGGAAGATGTGCCACGGACTTCAATTTATAATTGATGAAAAGCTGAAATCATCAAAATAGTAAAATAAACTCAGTAAATTTCAGAACTTTTACCAAATTACTAAATGGCAAATTGCCTAAAGCGATTAAAAACTGTGAAAAATCTTGGGTATTGTACCTGAGGCGTCATCATAATAAAACCAAATGTCAACAAAAAGCCGTAAAGCATGCTCAATATCCAGCTGTACCAACCCCGCTGTTCTACATAAACAAGGGAGTATACTGCGTAACCACCAAGAAGCGGAAAAAGAACCCACGAAAGATATTTAAAAGCCAACTAAAAAAGTTCAAACTTGAAATCCATTAAAAAAAATTTGCACAATACCTCCGCAGCTATAACAACACTCAATTTAAAAGCTACGATTAAGAAAATTACCTGATCATACTGTTTAGTCTCAGACACCACATACGACCCTTTATCAGAAATGCTAACCTTCGGAAGAAAATTGAAAATTTTATCTTGCCAGTTGATCTAAAAAACTTTTCCGCATAAGATTTTTAGAAAGTTTACCTTCAGATAAAAATCTTTAATATTCTCATTCTAAGAAGACCTTCATTTCAAGCATGAAAACATTAAAAGCTTACTGCAACGTTCATACATTTTGGTATCTTCCAAACTTCAATCAATAAGCCAATCCCGACGGATAATTTTACGATCCAAGAAGTATCATTATCACATATATATAGAAAAACAACAACAGACTGGAAAACGTTGAAGAGAACTGAACGAACTGATAACCCCTAAAATACTTCAAAAAAGGAATAATAGGATATAAACAAAAACATAAAATTCAATTTTCGCTTGAAATAGAGAAATGTTTCCAACACGAGCAGCGATAGCCAAAAGTGATGCAACAAATTCAGCAACGTTGAAGACTTTGTGTTATAACAAAAATTACCTCTAAGCTTTTTCGCGATCTCCAAAACTGGATGTCATTTTTAAAAGCCAAAAACTCGAATACTGTGTGCAAAACAGAAACGACTGCGGTGATACCTTAACAAAAGAACCTTTCTTTATCGTGACTTCTCAAAAAAAAGATAGTGAAGAACAAATTTTGACTATTACGACACTTATAAACTCTTGCACACAAAAATTATGTTTTAAAAATGCTGGGACAACAAGACTACTTGAATGCAACTCTCCAACTCATCACGTACTAAATATTAAAGTTACCGAGCAGTATAGGACTAGTTTCCAATAAAGCTTGTTTTAAAGAATCTTGTTCTTCATCAGATTCTTCAAAGAAATCCCCACCCAACATTTGAGACCATTTTCCTCGCATCTAAATATTTTTAATCGAGAAGAAAAAGAAGATACAAAACGCAGTTTAAGGTGAAAACCATTTACACAATTTATACCTGTTGTGAAGCATATAACTGCCACTTAAAAAGTGATATAGGTGAATAAGTAAGCGTAAAATTCAATTCTTTAACACTTCCATTGATCGGCATGAAATCGGCACCAAGGTTCCAATAATCATTGAAAAAAAATATAGGCTTATAAGTATTGCTAATTGGTTCGAAGACCACAGCTTCATCTAAAGGAGACGGCAACGCTCCTAAAAATCGTTACGCAAATAAATTATAAGCTGTTATGCTTCTACTGAAAAGAACATAAAAATGAATAAAATTTTACCTTTCTGCCACGCAGTTTGATCGACGACGAGATTAATTGTAAGATTTGGATGCCAATGGTTTAATACTTCGTACGACATCACCTCAGCCTTCTGCCTCTCTTCTTCGCTTTGCTTGGTCTTACCAGTCAACAAATTTTGGGTTTTTTTATAATACTTCTTTTTAAACTTGTTTAACTGTCGAACATTGTACACAACCTAAAAACGGCCTCTTTTAACTGAGGAAGCCAATAATGATACAAAAGCTACCTTCTTACCTCTCGTTTCACGTAATGCCTGTCTTTTGGATTGGGCGACTGGCCTTCTTTAACAACGAAAACATGTAGGTAGAGAGATCCATTATTAAGTAGTACTTGAGGAACGGGGAAAGTAGAAGATTTCAAACGAGAACCATCACCATTTGGGCCCGAAGTCCAGTCACCATATACAAGATCAGTTTCTTTCCAAAATAATGCTGCTTCATCATTAAACGCGTTGAACCTGTCCATCTGAAAATTTCGAAACAAAAAAAGAAAAAAACAGAATACGAAAGGACCGATCCCCAAAACAGCAATCGTGTGCACGAAGGTAATAAAATCCTCACTGAATCAGAGAAGTATACGTAAATTTCGAATTTTTGGCCAGGAGAGAAAAGATTCCTTGATGGAGGAATTGCCGTCTTCGTTCCACTAGTACTGTTAATGTATGGTGAAGACTGAGGTGCCATGAATTCTAGCCAAAGAGAAGACTATTAGAACTACCAAGAAAAAATATATTTACAAAGCAAATAGTCCTTTCAATAAAAGGATCATTCTAAAAGGTAAATATATAAGTAACAAAAGCAGTAAAACAACTCACTTTTAAGCATAGACGTAATAAAATAAAAAATCATTACTCGATATAACATCCCCTTCACGAACGACCACATATCAAACTGAAATAAAAAAATGTTCAAGTCATACGAATAGAGATGGCGTAAAAGTTAGATTCAACTATCAAATGTTGGCAACTCAAAATTTCAACGAACCTGTTGTTGTTGGTTTTCACCGACAGCAGCATCCTGCGCTCCACCCGCTGTACTGACCACTGAATCACCATCTCCAGGCATTACGCTAAACGCCTCCACTAACAAAGAACAACTGCAACATTGATGAAAATAATACCAATTATAAAAAATTGTCTCAAAAACACGATTGCAAAGGATGTGTACAATAGGCGAACCAGAAAAGCAAGGACAGGAAGTGTAGGAATAAATAATTCTTTAAAGCAAGAAAAAAGTTATCATGTACCATTATGCGGTTAATTATATTAACTCTTCTCATCAACTTTCATAGTTGGATTTGGAGAAACAACGTGTTTTAATGCTTAAAGAACCTTTTGTTTTGGCCTTTCTAACATTATTCCCAATAACGACCTTCCCAAAAATTACTGATACAAAATGATCAATGTATATAAGCTGTATGACTAAATAAATTTTCCTAACAAAACAGCATTGATACTTCCAGCAAAGAAAAATCTTCCGACAAATCAAAATTGCCTCAAACAATACCTTCAACAAAACAGTAAAGGAATTTCAATAAAGCAAAATCTGAGTTGTTTCTGAGTAAGGAAAAATCAATGATAACAAATTATCTGCATAATACAAGAAGTGTAACTAAAATCCCAATTTAGCACAGCAGCAACGAATCAATGTAATATGTTTCGTGTGCAATCAAAGCTAAGAGACCTAGGGCAAAATTATTTGTTTTATGATGATGAACATTAAGAAGAAATCCCAAAACATACGGATGAAAAACTATGGGGACTACGGAATCGAAACTTGCGTGCTTCCATGCTCAATATTTGAAATAGCAACCTCGCAGCAACACTTCTGCACCCTGCAGCAGCCCAATAGCCTGATAGCAGCAGCAGACACTGCATGAAAAAAACTGATGATGATGTGTCACTACGGACAGTGCATAGCGCCAATAACTGGCAACCATATTTTGATGTTATGCTCCCCTTGGTCAAGGTCAGTTCTTGTCGGTAATTATATTTCCATAATCCCAACGCTACTCAGCCACTCTGATCATAAGTACTTTTGTTTATACTCAGGTAACAATACTGCAGAATAAAGTTTGTGGGCTTGGCTTCGTCTGCTGGGGACTTGATTTGATGTTCGTTA